>JAJJMA010182163.1:0-15691 GCA_023529015.1 Papaver nudicaule
TAATCGTGTTCTTATCTAACATATTCTCTTATGTATTGTCTTCGATGCTGTTCTTATTCTCTTCGCACTCTCACATGATCAAATACTGTCTGTATTGCCTTAGTATTAGTAAGGCTGTCCATGGCTCGGTTCGGCTCGGTTTTAGACTCAGCACAATCTTCGATTTTTCAATTCTTGCACCATCACCGTCGCCATTCATTTTCGGTTCGGTGTTAAAACCGTACCGAGGCGGTTCGGTAAAAGTGGTTCGGTTATGGGAAAAACCGACAGATTAATTTTGAAACAAAAAAAAAAGCAAAAAAGATACAATATATTCAATTTTTTTAGGTTTTACAGTATATTTCATTAATAGGAACAGAAAATGTTGAGTCTTGCTCATATGATCTTTTACTCATCCTCCCAAGCTTAACAACAGAAACAAATCACGAACTCATTTATGAATACATTTACCATTCCACAGAGAACCCATTAACCTAATATCAAACATAACCCTTTTAAATCATTCAAAAGAATCAAAGAACAAAATCAAGTAATTAATAGTACATACCAACATAGAAATTACAATAACAATTAGCAAATAAATAACTCAAAACCAGATCTGTATATATATCCCACCACTAAGATCCATCTTTATAACTCTATTAATCAACAAATCAAATCAACCAAGATCCAGAATATAGCCCCAAAACCAGATCTGTATTTTCTCTATTGTGAACTCAAACAAATTTGGAGATTCAATTTCTCAGAAGAACAAAGGTCTGACTAATTCTTCTTTCCTGAGTTTTTCTTCAAGTTCTTGTGGATCGAATGTTACCTCCTTGTTAACACCGAAAGAGCAAAATAGAACGATTAGAAGTTCTGAAAATGTAGGAGCAGAGATGAGAGAGTGAAGAGTTTTATTGAGAGCGAGAGAAAAGAAGTGAGAATGAAAAAGAAGTTGCAGAGATGCAAGAATCAGAGAAGAGAGATTGAGAGAAGAGAGGCGCAAATGAATGAAAATGTGAGATAGAAGATAGGTTTAAGGTTGTATATATATATAATGGTACAGACGTAATTTAACGGAATAGTAGGGATTTTAATTTCATACACTAATCTAACAGTTTAAATGTTTTTAGATCCAAGGGTTACTGTTAATCGGTGCGCACCGTGGCTCTTTGGTTCGGTTCCATGGCTAGCCATCGCCATCGCCATAAGGTTCGGTTTTTAAATTCTTGCACCATCGCCATAACCATTACTCTTGGTTCGGTTCGGTTTTCCCAATTTTCAGTGCGGTTCGGTGCGTTTCACCACGGTTTTCGGTTTTTTGGACAACCCTAAGTATTAGTATAGATCTATTGGCTGTCGGGTATGAAGTGCTTATGCAGATTTCATACTCACAGAGTTTGGCGCTAGAAACAGGGACTGATTAAAACAACTTAGGGTTTGCCTGTGATTTATGATTTTCAAATTTTTTGAGGAAATTTTTTCTAGGGTTTTCAAACTCTTCTTTAAAATCGTACTTTCATCACATTATTATCATTTTATTCTGAGTTCCACCACCTTGGGTGTCTAAAGATCTTCAAAGCTTTAGTACGTTCAAGGATTTAGAGCAAATCATCAGTTTGATGAGATCGATGTTTCTTCAAGGAATCCCAAGCCTTGAAACGAAGAGATCTGTTCAAGAGTATAACAAACTCTTTCAAAAAGAATTACAGCAGAATCCCCAAGGAAAGAATAGCTTTCACCTTGGATAAGCCATTCTAATTGCAAAAGAAACACCAGTAAAATATGGTATACCCATGATGATGAGAAAAGCAAAACTAGGGACATTTTAGGGTTTTTATCTAGTCCATATTTAGAAACGAACCTTGCAGTATTCATAATCAGGGTCCAAATTAGGAAAAGCAGGCCAGTCTGCCAGGATCCTTTATTCTAAAAGAAAGATTCGGATAAGACAAAAACAATTAGGGTTTGGACAGAACCAAGCTTGACCAACCCTAAAATTTCGCAGGAAAAAACCTGTTACGCATACTAGGGCGAATGACAGACTTAGTACACAGCACCAGCCGCTTTGGACCTCACGGGTTTTTTGTTTTCTACAGGTCACTGTCAGCATGACTTCAAAATCTGACCAAATGCCGAAGCAAAGAGTCGGATCCTCGAGACATGGCACGGGATCCTCGAGGCATAACACCAGATTTTCCACAAGCAAAGGACTATCGCCAGAGGTAGCTGCAAGTACAGTACAACTGTTTTTACCTGCAAAAACAATGTACCGTCTCTGGGTACTTTCGTAGTGCTCGGAGATCAAAGTCGAACAAGACAAGCCTAAACCAAGAAAATGGCCGTTCCCGTCTTGCTTCGGTCACAGAGAGGATAGAGGTTGGTCTAGGGAGGGAAACAACGAAGAAACTTGAGATCAGGTTGAGGATGTGTTTTGGGTGTAAGAGTTCAAGATCTCCGTCGTGAAGTCGACTAGAAATCTCCAAGGCTATAAACGTGTTTGGATTCTCAGGTGTGTTTTCTCTGAGGCTCTGATGTTGTTGTTTCTGTTTCTGTGTTCTAGCCGTTCTGCCATGGAAGATAGAGGAAGCCTCTATTTATAGTTTTGAACTCACCCTGATCTCTCGACAGAGAAGGTGGAAGTCGTGGAAGAGAGGGGGAGTGGAGGACATGAGTTGGTTTCCGCAACTGCCTGAGTCGTGTAGATCATGCCCACTCGCGCCATCTTCTCGTAACTGTCCACTATCTCCATTAGTTTCTTTCAACTGCCGTAGACCGCCAGACCAATACCCCTAAAGTTATCTCCCCGTGTGATGTTTTTGATGTCTCGAGTGGTATATTGCGTAGTTGAGTTGAGTAAAGTAGAGTCGTATGACTAACTGGCGTGACCAAATTTGATCGTAGTGCCTATGGGGCGCAAGTTCATAGGAGTGCGTAGCGCCATAGCCCAAGGGGCTACAGCCTTGGCTCTTGGACAAGGCTAAGCTTAAAGCGCTTTGCGCTAGTTCTATGGCGCCATGGCTCTTGGCGCCACGGCCTTGGCCTTTGGCCAGGGCCAAGTTCTCGAAGCGCCTTGCGCTAGGTTTATGGTAGTGGCGCCATAGTTCATGGCGCCACGGCCTTGGCCTTTGGCCAGGGCTAAGCTTCTAAGGCGCTTTGCGCTTGTTTCATGGCGCCATGAGTTATGGCGCCACGGCCTTGGCCTTTGGCCAAGGCCAACTTGTTGTGGCGACATGGTTCATGGCGCCACGGCCTTGGCTTCTGGCCAAGGCCAGTTTGTTTGTGGCCGTGTCTTGTGGCGTGGCCTTGTCTTTTGGCCAATGCCAAGTAGGTTTGTGGCGTCTTTGCACCAATTTCTCGTAAATCCATGGTGGTCCATGGTTCAGAGTGCCATGCTATGTGGTGTTATGACTTTGGCATCTGGCCAGGGTCGACTTTGGGGCAACCTGTGCCTTAGTTGTGGTGTGTGTGCTTATGCTACAACACACTTGAAGTCATGGCGTGTTTATCCATGTTAGGCTAGACCATCCTGAACTTGGGATTAGATCTGCTTAAGCCTGTTTAGGCCGATGTATGCCTCTCAGAGAGCTCTGGACCGGCCTGGAGCTTCAATATTCCTGAGGTTTGCATCAAGACGTATGTTGAGTCGTATTAAGAGGAAATCCATGAGGATACGTCTTTGTTAACTCTTCACCGTATACCATTAAGCGACCTGGTTCTGATATCGAGATGGGTGTCGACATGAAGCAGATCAATGGGTTTAATATGTTGGTGAGGTTATTAGTACTGCACTATGATATTACCCTCCCCACCGGAGTTATAAGAGAGAGCTCATAGAGAGTTTGTCGAGCTCATGGAATGGGTTGCACTCTAAGCTATGAGCCTAAATAGGCGATTGCCTTTAATAAGGCATGGTTTCGAGAGTGTTTTGACAATCTTGTCCCTCTCTCATTTTTCACCATCTACAACAGCACAGAGAGCGCGTAAACGAAGAGGATGTGCAAATAGAAGATTTGGGACCCGATGGAGAAGGATTCCCAGTAGGTGACGAACCACCTCAGCAACAAATCCAAGAGGAGGATGGAGAAAATAACGAGGTCGATGGCGAAAACGACATCCCGAATGAAGCAGTACCAGCACCCCAACCCATCGAAGAAAACACCACGAGGGCTGCACAATTCCAAAAATTGATTCAGAAGAACCAAAAAATAAGGAAACTAAAAAAGCAATTAGCAGAGGCAACCAAGAAAGCTGTGGAGAAGTCGGCATCAAACTACAAAGGGAGCAGCGAGGGAAACTCTCGCCCACAAACTGTATCACGGTCCAGGGGACCTACAACGTCAAGAAGTAACACCAAATTCAAGGGAAACGACCCCAAGGACCCTGAGATAGTGATCTCGAGCAGAAAAACCGAGCCCAGCATACGTCTGAAAGGGAACATCATACATTTAATATACGAAAATGAGCAGGTAAGGAAGAACGCCGAGACGCAAGCTCTACAACAAGTGATGATGGAACAAATTAAAACGCTTCGAGCAGAGCTCTTCGATAATCGGATGCAACCGACTGACAAAATGAAGCTTACTCAAGCAATCAACGACGTCAACCGTTCGCCACTAAGCCCCGAGCTCCTCGCTAAAGCCATCCCGGTAAAATGCACCATGCCAATCTTTGCTTCAATCTTCGACGGGACAGGAGACCCAACTCTGCACATCAAAATGTATCTACGAGTATTCCTGGCTTATGCTGATAAAGACGAGGTGCTTTGCAAGTATTTTACTTCCAGCTTGAAAGGGGAAGCCTAGGCTTGGTATGACAACCTAACATCCAGTTCGATCTCGTCTTTCGAAGAGCTATCCAAAGTATTCATACTTCATTTCTTGTACAACAACTCATCAAAGCCAGGAGTAGAGAAATTGTTCAGCATTAGAGTCAGACCTAAAGAATCCATTAAAAGCTTGACAAACAGGTGGACTGCTCAGTGCGTCGAAGTAGGAAATAGAGCTTCAGAAAAAGACAAGGTGAGGGCGTATCTAAATGCACTCGACAAGAACCATCCATTGTATGACAGACTCTTCTCCAAGAACGTGGAGACACTACAAGACCTCCGAAAATACCAAAAGGAGAGAATCACACTGGACGAAATCAGGGAGCAATCGACCCAAGGGAGAGAAGCCATATCAAAACAGGTGCACTCCATAAACAACTTGTCACTCGAAGAGCGAGATCAAGCCACGAACCACCAGACAGGGGACTTTTCAAAGCGAGAAAGGCAGGACGATGCAGGGAGATATGGAAGCGAGGGAAAATTTGGTGACGGAAGATATCATGACAATAGGAAGTACAATGACAGTAGAGGTAATGACTCTCGAGGGGAATTTGAAAACAACGGTGCTCAAAGAGGACAGGAGGGAGGCTGAAAAATCGGCGTACAAAGACCAGGTTTCCCTGCATTTCAAGATAGAAAGATGCCAAAGTTGTGTGTAACCATCGAGGACGCTCTCCGAAGCATCGAGCAATCCGAACTGGCAGGCGAGATGAGATACCCGAGGAGCATAGGAAACCAGCCAAAGCACACTCGAAACTCTAGTGATTATTGTCAATTCCATCAATTCTATGGGCACACAACAGAGGACTGCGTCACCGCGCAAGATCAAATCTACTTTTTCATCTCAAAAGGAAAATTTAAGCACTTCCTCGAACTACCAAAACCACCTCCAAATCGGCCGCAACCAGAGGAGAAGAAGCACGAAGCATACGTAATAACCATTGACCAAAGCGTCCCAAGATTTGACTACTGCAACTCCATAGTTCACGCAGATATTTGTGGACGAAATTTCAAAGGCATCCCTACTAATAGAATTCACAAAAGAGACTTTGAGGGAAAGGAAGAGGGCAGCTGGAAGAATGGCACAGGCGCCCAGTTTTCTTTTCAGCTGCAGACATTCCCGATGAGGGAAGATTACACAATGATCCCTTAGTTATCACACTCCACATCGAGAAGACGGCGATGCCTAGAATACTCGTAGACCTAGGAAGTTATGTGGACATACTCTTCGGAAGGACCTACGACAAGATGTTTGGAAAGGAAAGAGCCCTGGTGCCTTCTTCGTACAATGTCTATGGCTTCAACGGAAAACCCTCGATGCCCAGGGGAGAGTTGTTGTTACTAATTCATGTGGGAAAGCTGGAACATCCCACATCATTCTGTGTAGTTGACATAGACTCGCCTTACAATGCAATTGTGGGAAGACCTTGGCTTCACAGCATCCTAGGAGTGCCCTCTACTCTGCACAGAAGAATCCGGTTCCCAACGCCACTCGGAATCGCAGAAATCCTCAGTGACCCTACCGAAGCTCGTTTATGCAACGAAATCGATGTTCAGGCGAGGGAGCACTCGAAGAAGTATTCTCCAAGTGAAGCCAAACACCAAAAGATAACAGAGTCCTGCATAGAAAAGTTCATAGCTGACGTTGAGGATGGAATGGACGACACTACAATGAGAAGCCCATTCGTCCACAAGCAAGGCACTCGACCTATCAGCAAAGGAAAAGGTCATCATACCGAGCACAGAGAGCAATTCCTCGTATCAAGCAATAAGCCACTAACACCAAGCAAATCTGACAGCAAGGCTTGTTCGACTGACACCAGGAAAGATATTTCGGAGGAGAAATTTTGTGTTGGGCCCTACGTCATCGAAAAAGCGCTCGGGAACAACACGTACAGCCTAGTCAATCTCGAAGGACAAAAGCTAAGCACCCCAGTTGAGGGGAAGCATCTGAAACACCTCAATTAGAACCACGTATGTAAACAACGCATAAGAAATGTCAGTTTTAGAATGAGCAAATAAAAGAAGCAGCTTGGCCTGTTGTTAAGAAAATACATATTGTACTCTTCGAGGCACTATACCTCGACCCAAACTCCAGAACCTACTTGGTTAGGCGAAAGTCCTACCCGAATAGGCAAACCTCCAAAGGCTCTCACGCCATATAAAGCAAACAGGCCATGACTCCATCTCCCCTAGTGCCTCGACGCAAATAAATTAAAAGGCCTTCACGCCAAAGGCCCAAACGCCAAAAAACATAAAAAGACCTCGAATAGCAGGCACAAAGCTGATGATCATATAAGTCGTAAGGGCCCTACGAGCTATATGACACAGTCCTCTACCCACAAGACACCCCGTTAGCGGTGGGTACTTTGCATCTAGGCTACATAAGCCAATGAAGCATTTGGACCCACCACCACACGACCATGAGGACCTCTCTTTCTGAGGCGTCGAGGGGACGATAAATGGGATTAACATCTACCTATAAAGGTGGATGGAACCCCGAGGCAGCTGATTCGCTTGTATTCGCGGGAATAGCAGGCGAATCATGCATCCGAGGGACCTCCTCTAAAAATTCGAAACATAGCCTCGAGGAGGGGCTAACGAGATACAGAGGGGTCGAATTCTAGGCCGCGATAGGAGAATAGTACCATGTCTAAGCTCCAGCCTTGACCGGCACTCCCCCATTAAGCTACTTTATTATCGAAACGCATACATAGCAGCTACCCACCATCAGTCCACAGCTTTACTAGGGACCAATGGATTATCAGAACACCACCATGTTCTCTCGGAGGATACCCGGTATCCTCGATAACCACCCAGTACTCTGAGGCAAAACGGGTACCTATGGCCTCGATAGCCTTGTTTCTTTAAAACAGGCAAGTAGCTAAAAGCCTTTGGGAAGGGTGATCAATAAGCCCCCACTAGCTTGGTTTACTATCTCCCACATCGAAGTAAGCCCTGGAGTTGCACCTCGAGTAACCATCGGAACCTAGGATATTACAAAGGCAGCCTCGTACCTGACTACGAAGTTCTCAACAAAATATATACAAAACTAAAAAGAAGAAAACTCTGAGCAACTGAAAAAGACTTCTTCATAAAATATAGTCAACACAGCACATAGGCACAAAAATATGGGAGATCCAGGTACAAAAAATTCTTGTATCAAAAGACAAAAGGAAAAGCAAAATATTTCGCTACTACACCATGGGAGAAGCTTCGTCAGATAGCACACCATGGCGAGGGGAGGGCTCTCCAAACGCTTCGGTGTCATTCCAAAGCTCTCTATCAGCTTCCAAGTCCTCTTCATAGGTCCGAAAACCAGAATAATCTTGTCTCGAGGGAGTCATTTCCCTCACGGGCTCAGATTTACTCTCACTCTCTTCGCTATACGCGGCTGTGGATTCCTGAAACAAATAACTGCTCCCTTTATCAAAGCTGACAACCATACCACCACCAGTGCTCCCCCTTGAACGTCGCCAAGATTTCGCGCAGCACCACAGGCTGCGTTGCCAATTTCAACTGAAACGTCACCTTTGGAACCATCCTTTGGGCTTTCTCATGAATCGTCCTTGGGATCGTCTTTCGGATTGTCCTTCGAATCACCATCAAAATCATCTTTAGAATCATCCTCGGGGTCTCCCTTGGGATGACCTTCAGAGCCACTTGAATGGCCATCATCGGAATCCTCATCGCCATCACCTGCATCATCATCGGGGCCTTTGTCTTCAGGAATATTCCCAAGCAGCCCTCTCATTCACGCTTCGTCCCTATCTAACCTTACAAACACCTATTGAGGAAGCAAGTATTCGTCGCCTGGAAGTATCGCGTCAGCATCCCTTGCACCAACAGCCCCATAGGTAGGAGGCTCAATATTGATGGCTCTAAAGAGCGACCGACCATGCATTCGACAGGCCATGCTAGTAGCTAGGGAGGTAGTCAAAGCAGATCGAGTAAGCAGTTCTTCGACATCCCGCCCATGTCTTAACTGATGATTGACGAGGGCAAAACCAGTAACCATATTCCTAAGGTCCTGCTGGCACTTAAGGCGAAAATCTCCTTCGGCAGTCATTTCCTCAACACTCCTCTGCACATCCTCTGAGCGACACTTACGTTCGAGCTCCAGCTCTCGGGAAAGCCTGTTCACATCGGCAGTTCGACGTCGTCGTTCCTCGGATAACTCCTTCGACAATTGTTCTGCTCTCCTTTCAAACTCCAACTTTTGGTCGGCTTCAAGCACCAACTGATTGACAGCTTCGTCCATCGCGGATACAGCGTCTGTAACTTTCTTCTGCAAGTTGGCTTCAATGCCTGTCAAATGACAGAAACAAGAAAAGTTGAGATAACTGGAAACACAACAAACAACATCACAACAACTTGATTAGGGTTAGCACCCTAATTTCTTTAACAACCATGTACTCAGCAACCTCATGTTGGTTGGTAAAGCGAGGCTGGGTAGCCCTTTTCCTAATATCTTCAGAAGAAGCCGCCCCAAACTTAGCAAGTTCTAACCGATATTCATCGATCATTCGGGAAAGATGATCTTTTGAAGTTTTCGCCTTGGAAAGCTCCATGCTTATATCGTTACAGCCCTTCTTCAAAGCAGCATTCTCTGCAGTTAGATCATTATTAACGTTCTTCAACGCAGACGTTTGAACCCTCAAATTCCTAATATCCTGCTCCAAATTCTCTATCACCACTCTGCCAGAAGCGGTGATGGATTTTTCCCTAAGAGCAGCATCCCGCTCTCGTGATAGGCGTTCTACATCCATCTGGAAAAAGTGATTTTTTCGCGCAACAATCTCATTCTTATTCTTCTCCTCTTCAAGAAGGCGCTCGGCCTTAACCCTTTTCCTTTTCTCCTCGGCAAGAAGATCCTCAGCTTCACGCCTCTTCCTCTTATAGTAATCTTGGTCATCCCAGGCTTGATTCCTCTATTTTATAAGCTTATCGATTTCACCTCGATGACTTCCATCGCCAGAAACACTATGCGAAGGCTTGCGCCTCTCTCGAGTATTGCTTAAAGCTAGCTTAGCCTCGTGGAGTTTCTTCTTCCCTTCTTCTAACTCGGCTTTTTGGACAGCAGTAAATTTTTCTCAGCATAAAATTACAAGGTAAGATGCAAACACAGGATAATAAAATACATACCTATCAAATTCTTCCTCTCGCGAGCACTACGAGTCTTTTCTTCGGCAAGCTCTTGTTGCATTTGGAAAAACTCTCATGATACTCCGCCTCGCCACATTGATCAAAGGTATAAGCCAGAAGACCGGACTCATGATAATTAATTACCCTGCGACAAATATGAAAAGGCACCAAATACTCAGCCAAAACCCCAAAAAATATGACTATTCACACTTCAAGGACAAAGCATCGAACCATTTGAAGCATACTGAGGTTCTCCTCATACGAAAAAGGAGGATGACGAAGAGCATACTCCATCCTGAGACGGTCACCTCCAAAAACAACGCCAAATTTCTTGCAAAACTCGGGATCCAAAGGACAGCCCAGGGGATCAGAGGCATGAGCATCAAAGCGAGTTGAAATTTCTTTGGAAAAGTCACTCGGACTGTGGTTCTCAAAAAACACCTCCTTAAATCTCTTCGCAGTGTATGGTTGAGAGTGTTTGCTAGCAAAGCTAGGAGCAGGTGGAAATTTTGAACTACGAGGATAACTGATAACTAAATTCTTCGAAGGATCCATACTAACAGACGAGCCATCCCTTCGAGGAAGAAGGAGATCAACCACAGGAATAATCTTCTTCGAAGATAAGACAGAAGGTTCAGCTGAGGCAGGGGTTGCGACAACAGAAGCAACCATGGCTGAGGCAGTGGTCGCAGCAGAAGAAACAATCATCACCGAGGCAAAGGCAGGCACACTCGACACAGCAACATTCGGCTTGACAGCGGCAACCTCCTCAATAGTTTTATCGGCAGGAGGCACATCAGCAGCCTTCGCCGAGGACAATTCGACAGGAGCAACCGCTTTCATCTTCTTCTTCAAAGGATTCGATGACACCTTGTTTTGATGCGATGAACTTACTTTGGACGATTTCTTAAACAAAAACTTCTTGCGAGGTCTGGCAACCTCGGTCTTTTCCTCGAACTCAAAGCCCACCAATTCATTCTCCACACTCAAGCCACCCACAGATACAGTATTTTCCTGCAAATGAGAATCCGTCTTCCTCAGGAAACAAATAGAGGCAAGTATTCATACTACAGAAAATAAATCTTAAAAAGGTATTTGTTACCTGCTCCATAGTCTCCTCATCTGCTCGGGAACGCTTTAAGCTACTCAAAGCATCAACAGAAACACCTTTGCCTTCCTTAAAACCTGGCGGGACAACTCTCTCTCCTCGTCAGAAAAGTGGATCGTAAACAGATGCTGAGTCGAGAACTCGTGTCCTATTTCGAACTCTGTCCGAGGAATGAAGCGACCTGCATCCTTCCAGCCTCAAAGAATGGGACCCTCCAGAAGCACATGCTCCGAATACCAGTCTTCGTCCATGGAATAATCTAAAGACCCCGGAATAATATTCGCACCACCCTTCACAGTCCAAAAGCCGACTCCCCAAGGGGCAAATTCGTTGCCCAGCGTTAAGAATGGTTCGTAATGTTGAAAGAAATTGTTGGCAGTAAAGTAAAACTCCGCTGTCGAGCCAGCAGGAGAGTTATCCTCGGAACGGGAAACCCACTGATTGATAAGATGAATGGAGCTACAAGTGAGCTGCATTACTCCCCGAGGACTGGGAAGGGAGCAGAGAATTTCAAGAAACAAAGGGTTGGAAGTTTGGTAAAAAGGGGGAATCAACCCAGCAGAAATTTGATGAAACGTGACCAAGAGCTTCTCCTCGTTGCACCCAAACTCCTCGACTAATTCTGGAGTCAGCCGGCTGCCCGGAGCTTCGACGACCTTTATATTGAAAGAATCATCTTTAAAACCTAAGTTCTTCATCATCGAGATAAGAACGTCAACCTTAGAAGGAAACGACATGAAAGGAAAACAAAGGGAAAAAAGAATAGAACTCGCCGACACCGGAAGTTGCAGAGGCAAGATCGATCAGGAACTTAAGAGGTGATGAAAAGGGAAAAAGAGTCGTCTTTATGAAATAATAAGAAGATTAAATCAAGGGGTACCATAGGAAAGCACCAAACAAGAGTTAGATCAAAAGATAGAACTTTAAGGGTTTCGGAAAAAGAGCGTCGGAGCTAAGGAAGAGAGTACGAAAAGGCTAAAAAATTTTAGAGGGAGAAACCGAAACTTAAATAGTGAAGGGAAACTGGCGCTTCCGGTGGGAAGGTCAAAAGGTAGCTAAAATCTCGGGAACATGCAGAACGTATCATGAAACGTCACACTTGGCAGCTAGTGGGGTGCATGGCTAGAAGAGGACGGCGAAGAAAATTTCCTTCCCAAGCATCTTCGATACAAGGAAAGGAAAGAGGCAAACTGTGGAGGGTAAAACACCCTCGGGACACGTGTCAGACAGCGTCGCAGCCATACTTCGGGATTAGCCTGCAGAGCTACCTCGAGGGAAAGCTCGAAGATAGAAGACTCGCCCAGATCATCTAAGGATAAAAGCCCGAAGCCATCTTCGGAGGTCTCACCGAAGGAACCGCCTTACTCGACAAGTTCTGACACCACCACGATTGAGTAGCTTGTCTTATTAGATGTAAACCACTACCGACTCGGCCTATATAAGGCGAGCTCGAGAAACATTGTAAGGGTTGGATTTTTGGTGTAACCTAAGTTGTGAAGGGTGAGATTAGGTTAGCTTTCTCCTCTAACTCCTAAGGATCATATCCATGTATTAGTTACCACAAGATTTAATGAGTAATCGTGTTCTTATCTAACATATTCTCTTATGTATTGTCTTCGATGTTGTTCTTATTCTCTTCACACTCTCACATGATCAAATAATGTCTGTATTGCCTTAGTATTAGTATAGATCTATTGGCTGTCGGGTATGAAGTGCTTATGCAAATTTCATACTCACACACTCAACTTGTGGTCCGGCAACTCGATGGTAGCTACCAATCAAACGATTCACTATCAAAATACAAGAAATTAGCAAGGAGACTAATGGCAAAGATCCCACATCTAAAAATTCAGCACATATGCAGAAAAAACAATAGGCATGCGGATGCCCTGGCATTTATTGCCTCAAAAATGACAGACCAAGACGTCATCTCTGTCGAGATTGGCAGAGTGAAGAAATCATCCATAGCAGACATAGGAGGGGAGCTCGTAATTGCCATCCAAGACGAAGACGACGATTGGAGGGAACCCATAAATAAATACTTGGAGACCAAGGAATTACCAAGCAATCCGCTTTAAGCACATAAAGTAATAAGTAGATCAGCAAATTATAGAATCTTAGATGAAGTTTTATACCGACAGTCATTCTTGGGTCCACTACTAAGATGTGTTCATCGAATAGACGTCGTTGCACTAATGACAGAACTACACAGTAGCGAAGCAGGAACTCATAGCGGCGCAAAAGCTCTCGCACGAAGAACCAAGGCTCAAGGGTACTATTGGCCATATATGCAGTCCGATGCAAAGGATATATCCCGAAAGTGCGATCCTTACCAGAGATTCGCTAAGAGAATTTATGCACCAGCAAAAAACTTAAATTCAGTACTAAGCCCATGGGGCCCTTCGCCAAATGGGGGGTAGATATCGTCGGTCCATTCATTCCAGGAACGGGGCAAAGGAAGTACATTATCGTAGCAACAGACTACTTCTCAAAATGGATCGAGGCGAAAGCAATAAAAAGCCACACAGGCCGAGACGTGTTCACTTTCTTCTGGGAAGACATATTTTGTCGATTAAGAGTCCCTGCCGAGATAGTCTCGGATAATGCTCAAGAATTCCTGAGCGCTGATGTTAGAGAATTGCTAAAGCAGTACAACGTAAGGCTAGGAACTTCAACTCCGATATATCCGCAAAGCCACGGCCAGGCAGAAGTAACCAATAAAACAATAGGGGATAACTTGAAAAAATGAGTATTACCCCACAAAAAACAATGGTGTGAACACTTACACAACGTACTATGAGCATTTCGAACATCCCGAAGGTCTGCAACAGGAATGACTCCATTTCACCTAACTTATGGGACAGAGGCAGTGCTGCCTACAGAAATAATGATACCCACAGATAAATACAAATCGTGGGAGAAAAACCTCACAACCGACTTAATATATGCAAATCTAGACGACCTCGAAGAAGCTAGAGAAGAAGCTCGACAACACATCATCAACTATCAGCAGGGACTAGCCCGAGGATACAACAAAAAAGTCATCAAAAGGGAATTTGAACCTGGCGAGCTGGTATTGCGAGAGATTCCACCCTACCAAAAGGGAAATGCAGGAAAGCTAGAACCAATCTGGGAAGGGCCATTCAAAGTAAAGCAGGTAGCAGGAAAAGGCGCATACAAGTTAATTGACGAAAAAGACGGAACATGGCTCGGCAATGCATGGAATGCGAAGTACATAAGAAAATACTACACCTATATCCTTGAATAAGGAATTATTTTCAAAATTCGTAACACTGTCTCTCGTCTCAAACTCCAGATCCTACTCGGATAGGCAAAAGTTCTACTTGACTAGGCACATCTCCAGAGGCTTTGACGCCATAAAAACGAACTGTCCATGACGCCATATCTCCCCTAGTGCCTCGGCGCAATGAAATTAAAAGGCCTTGACGCCAAGGCCCATATGCCAAAAATAAAAAGACCTCGAATAGCATGCACAAAGCTGATGTTCATATAAGCCGTAAGGGCCCTACGAGCTATATGACACAGTTCTCTACCCCCAAGACACCCTGTTAGCGGTGGGTACTTTGCATCTAAGCTATATAAGCTAATGATGCATTAGGACCCACTACCACACGACCATAAGGACCTCTCTTTTAAGGCGTCAGGGGACGATAAATGGGATTAACATCTACCTTTAAAGGTGGATGGAACCCCGAGGCAGTTAATTCGCTTACATTCACGGGAATGACAAGCGAGTTACGCAGCCGAGGGACCTCCTTTAAAAAATCAAAACATAGCCTCGAGGAGGGGCTGCCGAGAAACAGATGGGTCGAATTCTAGGTCGCGATAGGAGAATAGTACCATGTCTAAGCTCCAGCCTTGACCGGCACTCCCCCATTGTGCTACTTTATTATCGAGGCAAAAGCATAACAGCTACCCACCATAAGTTCCCTACTTTACTTGGGATAAATGGATTATCAGAACACCACCATGTTCTCTAGGAGGATACCTAGTATCCTCGATATCCACCCAATATACTGAGGCAAAACGGGTACCTATGGCCTTGATAGCCAATGTTTGCTTTTAAACAGGCAAGTAGCTAAAAGCCTTTGGGAAGGGTGATCCGTAAGCCCCTAGTAACTTGGTTTACTATCTCCCACATAGAAGTAAGCCCCGGAATTGCACCTCAAGTAACCTTAGGAGCCTAGAATATTGCAAGGTCAACTTCGCGCCAGACCGCGAGTTGTTCGATAAACAACACATACCGAAGAAAGAAACAGCTTCATCGCGAACAAATAACGAGCAAACAAGCGTCATTACGGAAAAGGAGCAAACAACGCTCCATAGCACATAATTTACAACGAAATAAAAAAAATACAGCAACAAGAAATGCAAACCAACTGTAACACAGATAAGAAGGGTGAAAGTACAAACAGATAGCAAAAGGAATGTAACATCTTCTAGGCGGTATCTTAAACAACCTCCTTAACTTCGGCATCATCTATTTTGGGGACAGCCTCGGTGTCATGTATAACCTGGTGTTTTAGGTGTAAAACAATAAAGAGAATCTGAGGGGTAAATTATGAAGTGTGATGATGTAATAAAAGATTGTGATGAATTCGAGAGGT
>JAJJMA010182169.1:0-10233 GCA_023529015.1 Papaver nudicaule
TCAACCAACAATATAGTCGTGACTATTTCAGCGATCGTTATGCGCCGGATGAGAATCAGTTCGATACAGGGATTGACAGACGATCCGCTCTCGGTCATCCTCACAGAGAAAGGCGTCGTCATGCATATCAACCAGAAAGACGATCCGCCCCTCGCCCTCGACATGAAGAACACATTCATGACCAAGAAGTTGATTATCACCACCAACCTGGCCCAAGCCAACGCAGAAGGAGAGAAGAGTATCCAGTTGATGGTCATGAACCAGAGAATCGTCCAAGGAGGACCAGAAGAGAAACAAGGAGGGAATTACCTCGAATCGAAGAGCTCAGCAGAAGACAACTTAGAAGCATGATCGAAGAGATGATGTTCAAAAAGTTATCTAAGGACGAAAGTCAGCACATCCAAGCAATGAAGAGGTCAATGGATTCCCCTTTTGTGGAGAAGATTAAGCGATTCCGTCCACCTGATAACTTTATCCAACCATAATTCAAGGAATTCTTTGACGGGAGAAGTGGTGACCCAGTGGAACACATCCAGCATTTCCAAGCATCAATGAGCTTGTGGGGATATATCGATGAACTTCTCTCCAGGACCTTTCCGACAACTTTGACCGGTAAGGCCTTAACCTGGTTTTCTCAGCTGCAATCCGGTTCTATTGCAAACTTCGAAGCGTTATCAAACGCGTTTTTTGAGCAATACAAAATCAATCTTGGAAGCAAAAAAGGAAGCAGTCATTTATTCCTGTTACGAAAAGAAACCAGTGAAGACCTCTTAAGTTTCACTAAGAGGTTTCGTCAGGAAGTCAGCGAGGTTGGGACTGTCGATGCCGGTCTTGTAATAGAAGCATACAAGAATGCCTTACCTTGTGACGAGTTCGGGATCTACAATTCCTTGACTGTACAACCGGTCGGGACCCTTAGGGAGTTGTATGATAGAGCAGACATATATGGGAGAGTTGAAAAATAAAAGAAGGCCAAAATGTCAAGAACAACAAAGGGCGCAAAAACCGGGGAACAAATCAAGTCCAAACCCAATCATGAAGGAGATCTCAAGCGAAAAACTCACAATGGTTCTGGAGAACAAACAGAAAAAGTAGATGAGTCAAGGAGACCTCAAATAAGAGAAAGGGTAAAGTTTCCCGACCTGAATATTGGGCTTGACGAGCTCTTCGAAAAGATCAAGAATTCGCTTCTCGTTCCAAAGCCACTCCCTGAAATAAACAAGGAAAGGAGAGATAAAAATAAGTATTGTGCTCACCATAAGGATTATGGCCACACCACAAGAGGCTGTCATACACTGGCAACCGAAGTTCAGAAAATGATTGATAAGGGAAAGCTCCAGCAATATGTAAAGAAAAATCCACCACAGGTCAACATGCTTGACATATGAAAAATCAGAGTAAGTCATGCAAGCATCGACTCAGCCTCGAGGAACGCTCATGAAAAGGCCACACGCCTAAAACTACGACAAATACAAGATTGACGAGTATCGAACAAAGTTGATTATGCTAACTTGATCGACACCGAAACTCTGGAGGAAGGAAAAACAAAGATATCTTTCTCAAAGGCAGATCTCGTGGGGGTTTATCAACCTCACAATGATGCAATCATCATCCTGGCTCATATAGGCATGTACAAGGTACGTCGTGTTCTCATCGATACTGGAAGTTCAATAAGTGTCATATTTTCTGGAGCATACTCGTCAATGAATCTGCATGAAGGACAAATCGAGCCAGACGAAAGCCCAATAGTCGGGTTCAGTGGCGAGTCGGTAATGGCAATTGGGAGAGTCAGATTGCCCACTACTGTCGGAGGGAAGAAAATTATGCAGTACTACTCGTTGCTCGATTGTCGTGCACCGTATAACGTTATACTCAGCCGCGACTGGATAGAGGCAATGAAAGTGGTGACTTATACTATCCATCAGTGCCTAAAGTTCATCACGCCATCAGGAGTAATGAAAGTTAGAAGCGATCAAGTAGTATCTCATAAATGCCATGAAAGAGCAATGGAAGAATACAGGAGGTCAGAAGTAAAAGGCGGGGAGATTCTCCAAGCTGGAAAGAAAGCATAGCAATTACAGTGCCTTCCTATCTCTTATCAAGAAAAAGGGAAGGAAGGACCGCCAACTATCGAAGAGTTGGTAGAGGTACAGATTGGAGATCAAAAGGTGCACACGACATTCATTGGTACACAGTTGCCAGTAAATGAAAGAGAAGCATTGATCAACCTTTTAAAAGAGAATAAAGATGTCTTCGCTTGGAGCCTCAAGGATATGCCAGGAATTGACCCTAGTATTGCCTGTCATCGGCTGAATATCAGCGAAGAGTTCAAACCCGTACGGCAAAAACCGCGAAAGATGGCCCCAGAACAGAAGGCGAGGGTCGCGGAGGAAATTGAAAGAATGATAAAAGCTGGAATCATAAGACCTGTACGATACCCAAAATGGTTATCAAATATCGTCGCAGTCCCAAAGAAAAACGGGAAAATCAGGGTATGTATCGATTTCACAAATTTAAACAAAGCATGCCCAAGTGATCCTTACCCGCTGCCAAGGATCATTGATTTAGTCAATGCTACCGCTGGATATGAAAGGTTGTCGTTCATGGATGGATATTCTGGGTACAACCAAATACCAATGTTTAAAGACGATCAAGAGCATACTTCTTTCATCACTGACAAAGGAGTGTATTGTTTCCTCGTCATGCCTTTCGGTTTAAAGAATGCTGGGGCAACTTACCAGCGTCTAGTGGATGAAATGTTCAAGGTTATGATCGGAAAAAATGTTGAAGTCTACATCGACGATATGGTGGTTAAGTCGCACCAAAAACTATCTCATCTTTTGGATTCGAAAAGGACGTTCGAACGTCTCCGACAATACGGAATGAAGCTAAATCCCGCTAAATGCTCTTTCGGGCTCAAATCTGGAAAATTCCTGGGATACATGATGACACAAAGAGGTATTGAGGCTAACCCTGAACAAATAAGATCCATACTTGAAATGCCATCGCCCAAGAACAAAAAAGAAGTTCACAGACTCACTGGGAGATTAGCTGCACTAAAAAGATTCATTTCTCGGTCATCTGACAAATGCAAGCATTTCTTTCAAATCTTGAAGAAAGGCGAAAACTTCGGATGGAATGAAGAGTGTGAGAATGCCTTCGACGAGATCAAAAAGTATCTGACTTCACCGCTCGTCTTAGCAAGTCCAAAAACCGGTCAGACAATTTATATATACATAGCTTCAAGTGATTATGTTGTGAGCGCAGTGTTATTTATTTTGGAACCAGACGAGAAGCCAGTTTACTTCGTTAGTAAAACTCTGACAGATGCGGAAACCCGATATTCAAATATCGAAAAAATGGCGCTGGCCCTTATGCACGCAGCAAGACGTCTGAAGCCCTACTTCGAAGGACAACAACTTGTCGTGTACACTGAGTACCCTCTTAAAAAGGTACTTGGAAGAACGGATGATTCGAGCAGACTTGCTACATGGGCTACCTATCCGGGAGCATACTATATTCACTACGAACCCATGACAGCTCAAAAGGGGCATGCTCTAGCGTCATTGATGGCAGACTTTCCAATAGACGACATTGAGTTATCTGCATCCGCCCTCGATGATGAATCACTGCCTGATGCGGAAGACATGTTGCCAATGCCGTTACCATGGGAACAATTGAAGGTAGGAATGAAAAAGACAAAGGCAAAGAATACAAAAACGGTTGTTATCGAATCTGCAGCAATTTCTGAAGATAATAGCGGGTTATGGGAGGTCTTCACCGATGGATCTGCCAGCGCCGATGGAGCAGGTATTGGTTGCGTGATAATTTCCCCAGAGGGATTACAGATAGAAAAAGCAATCCGACTAGGTTCACAGCGTCTAATAACCAGGCAGAGTATGAGGCGGTGGTCTCTGGACTGAAGATAGCATTACACATGGGGGCGCGGAAGGTTAGATTGACAACCGATTCAAAGTTGGTGGTTAATCAATTTTCTGGAGCATACAAGGCTAGGAACGAGAAGATGGCCTCTTACCTTGAGGTTATTCATGAGCTTGCGAAAGAATTTGAATTTTTTAACATGGAACAAAGACCAAGACTCGAAAATCGCCACGCAGATGCCCTCACATACGTGTCCGGAGCTGTGAAATCAACTACGAAAAGGTACATCGTTGTCGACTTCCAAGAATTTCCTAGTATTTATGACACTTCCAAAGTCGTACATCATTTGTACGTCAATGGAGACATGAATGACATGCAGGAGGTTGTCCATGACCCTATGGATATAGAGGAGTCTAGTGACAATCAACCTGAAGACTGGAGGTTGCCGTACATTCGCTACCTGCAAACACAAGAGCTTCCAGAGGATCAAGTCTCGGAAGGGAAAATAAAGAGGAACGCATGGAAATACAAGCTAATAGATGGTGAACTATACAAGAAACCAGTGGAAATGGAACCATACCTACGTTGTGTTACTCCAGAAGTTGGACAACAATTGCTTACTAAGGCACATGATGAATGTTGTGGGAATCACTCTGGTAGAAGAAGCTTGGCGCATAAACTCCTATCACAAGGATACTTCTGGCGGTATATGCATAATGACACCAAGGAATATGCTAATTAAGAAATGTGTGGCATATCTGTTACATGGACCACTCATCAACATGTCAGCGAATATAGCCCAGTCAGCGGGCCACATCAGCAAATATAGCCCAGTCAACGGGCCACATCATCAAATATAGCCCAGTCAGCGGGCCACGTCAGCAAATATAACCCAGCCAGCGGACCACGTCAGCAAATATAGCCCAGCCAGCGGACCACATCAGCAAATATAGCCCAGTCAGCGGGCCACGTCAGCAAATATAGCCCAGTCAGCGGGCCACATCATTAAATATATCCCAGTCAGCGGGCCACATCAACAAATATAACCCAGTTAGCGGGCCACATCAGCAAATATAACCTAGTCAACGGGCCACATCAGCAAACATATCCTAGTCAGCGCAAACATGTCGACAAACGTCTCCAATCAGGGATACCACGTCATCACATCTGCCACATCAGCAACCCCTTATCAGCAAATATGGCCCGTTAGGCCCTACGTCAGCCATCACGCGCGCAAATTTCCCACAACATGGAAGAGAATTATTCATGAAGATATATTTACAGGGATTCACATCTCTGGGTTATCAATAAGATGGAAAGGCACATAGATACAGCTTCAACATTCCTTACTAGGACAACCAGTATAAGACTGGGGGCGTCTGAAACGTTCAAGATCGGCAAGAAAGGTCTAAATTTCTTAACCCATCAACAAGTTGAGGGTTAAGAGAGGGCGATGTATGTACCCTATATTTTAAAAGCAGCTCACGTGCAAGGTACACAAGAATTACCCAGGATTAAGTGTTGGCGGATTTATTAAGGAAATTCCCAGCACGGCTTATTAAAGAAGCCCAGGATTAAGTGTTGGCGGATTTATTAAGGAAATCCCCAGCACGACTTATTAAAGAAGCCCAGAATTAAGTGTTGGCGGATTTATTAAGGAAATCCCCAGCACGGCTTATTAAAGAAGCCCAGGATTAAGTGTTGGCGGATTTATTAAGGAAATCCCCAGCACGGCGTATTAAAGAAGCCCGGGATTAAGTGTTGGCGGATTTATTAAGGAAATCCCCAGCACGGCTTATTAAAGAAGCCCAGGATTAAGTGTTGGCGGATTTATTAAGGAAATCCCCAGCACGGCTTATTAAAGAAGCCCAGGATTAAGTGTTGGCGGATTTATTAAGGAAATCTCCAGCATGGCTTATTAAAGAAGCCCAGGATTAAGTGTTGGCGGGTTTATTAAGGAAATCCCATCACGGCTTATTAAAGAAGCCCAATTAAATCATTGACGGGCTTATTAAAGAGGTCCCCAACTTGGCTTATTAAGGAGGCCCAGTCACATTTGTGAGATAGGTATAAATCTTTTGGGATAGGCATAAATCTCAAGAAGATAGATATGAATCTTTTGGGATAGGCATAAATCTCAAGAAGATAGGTATAAATCTTTTGAGATGGGCATAAATCTCAAGAAGATAGATATGAATCTTTTGGGATAGGCATAAATATCAAGAAGATAGATATGAATCTTTTGGATAAGCATAAATCTCAAGAAGATAGATATGGATCTTTTGGATATATATTAATCTAAAAAAAGATAAACATGGATCTTTGAGATAGACATGGATTTCAAGAAGATAGATTTGGATCCCAGAAAGATATACTAGTATCTTTTGGGATATATGCAAGATAGACATGGATCTTGTGGGATAAACATATATCACAGAGAAGATAGGCATGGATCTTCCAAGATAAGTAGAAATCGGGAGGTTATTCAGGATAACTATAAATCTGGGTGGTTATTCTGGATAACTACAGATAGATTGGTTTTTTCCCTATAAATAGAGGCTGAAATCCAATTCAAAAGGTGGAGATTCTACTCCTTTTCTACACCAAAACTCCTGTGAAAAACTCTAGCTAACTTGAGCGTCGGAGGGTTTTTTGCAGGTACCCCCCCATTCATCAACAATTGCTGGAAGACAAAGTAACGGCGGAGATCTAATCAAGCTACACATCAATCGAAGATTGTCGGGGTGATAATTTTTGCCCCTACATCCTACATTACTCATCTGGAATTCTTTACTCAATGTGTCTTGGAATTCCTTGGTAAGTTTTTTAGATGTGGAGCCGAATATTATGTCATCAACGTAGATTTTGGCAATCCCACTATCTTTACCATACCATTTTATAAACAGGTTTTTTCGGCACCTCCCCTGATAAATCCTTTCCCTAACAAGGAGGTTGTTAACCTCTCAAACCAAGCCTGAGGAGCTTGTTTCAATCCTAAAGTGTTTTCTTTAGCCGATATACTTGATTTGGATTAATTGGGTTCTCAAAAACTTTTGGTTGAGCAACAAAGACTTATTCCTTCAAATCACCATTGAGAAATGCTGATTTGATGTCCATCTGATAAAGTTAATTTTCGGATGACATGCGTGAGCAAGTAAAAGTCTTATGGATTCAAGTCTTGCTACAGGAGCAAAAGTCTCATTAAAGTCAATCCCTTCAATTTGAGAGAAACCTTGAGCTACAAGTCTGGCTTTGTTTCTTACAACGGTACCAAACTCATCTGACTTGTTCTTGAAGATCCATTTTGTACGTACAACGTTAATGTTTGGTGGCCGATCAACAAGTGTCCAAACATTTTGTCGTTCGAATTCACTAAGCTCTTCTTGCGTAGCATTAATCCATGCAGAATATTGTAGTGCTTCATCATCATTCTTTGGCTCAACATTAGACAGGTAGCAAGCATGATGACAGATATTTTGTGCTTGTTGCCTAGTCATCACTTTTCTAGTAAATGTTTCTCCAATGATGTCGTCAGGTACATGACTACGACGGACCCATAAAGGCTTTTCAGGAGCAGTTGGCTCAACTTCTTCCTCTACATCATCGTCTTTGTTGTGGTCTGTCTCTGTTTCGGTCGCAGTCGGAACTACATCAATAGCGGCCGGTTCGTGAACCGTTGGCCCTTCTTCTACTGTTTCAATCGACAGTAGTTCTGATGGACTCTGTTATTCTGACGAAATCCAGTTATGTCATCAATGGTAACATTTGAAGATTCCATCATAACTTGAGTTCTTGTGTTAAAAACTCGAAACCCACGACTGTCAGATGCATATCCTAGGAAAATTCCCTCATCGCTTTTTGAGTCAAATTTTCCTCTTTGTTTTATGCGTTCACCGGCTCTGATACCAATTGAAAAAGCAGGAATACCGAAATACTACCAACTTTTCGTTTGGGCTCGTGAGTCTTATGGTCAGATCGGGATGATCTCAAAAATCAATATCCAAATTTGTATAACCTGAGTTTGGATCACAAGGGATCAGTCTGATGCAAGACAAAGTCTTGGTAAATCCGTTGGATGGATTAGGGACAAAAATCAGGTTAACAATAACGTACTTCGTGTATTTGCTTTAATTATATAATCAGAGAATATAATGCGGAAAGTAAAGCACACAAGATACTAGAGATTTTTTAACGAGGAAACAACCTGTAGAAAAATCTCGGGACCTCGTCCAGATTGAACACCGCACAGTACAAACTGTCTACAAATACTAGCCTACTATAAGACTTCGGTCAGGGATGTAGCAGAGACCAACTCTAGCCCTCTATGCGAATTGGGTACTGTCGCACTCCTTACGTCTCTAGATCCCCCAAAGATCGTCACGCACTTGATTCCCCCAGCTGACGTCCTCTACAGGCCTAGGAGTTGCTTTAACCGCTGTTAAAGGCTTGTGTCAATAATTCTGGCTTTGCAACCTCAAGTATCAACTGTATGTTTGAACTGTCTTCTATCAGTTTGACATACACAAAGTGACTTCCTTCGGATTGCTCCAGGTCATACGGAAATCTACTTATAAGATTGGGCTTACACTGAAAACCTAGTAATTAATGCCAAACTTTTCTCTACCTCAATTGTAAAAAGAATCACTTAAGAAACTTATACAATTGGAGCTAACTAGGTCTTACAACACGTCATGCAGCCTTGCGTTGCTTCCTTAAACCCTGTAGTTGCGTATCAGTTCTTGAATGACCTTATCGCAGAAGAGAAGTGTTAGAGCATTGCTCGGTTGAACCCACTGATGTTGCTATCTCAAGTCAGTTGTCAAGTTTATGAGACAAAAACACAATCCTTGATAAGTTTACTCCACAACCTCGGACTAGGATAGTTTTAGGTAGTCGAGACGAAGACTGATGAAGACGAAGACCGGAGCTTACTACTTGATAAATCATAACGTCCTCGCTGAAGGTTAGAAAGGTTTTTCCTTTCCATATCGTTTTTACCATTTCTATAATACCAATAGTCTATGATGTTGTTTGTATGATCTGAAGGTATTATAGGATTTTTTCCTTTGCATTTGTCACACTTGTGATAATATGTATAGGCAGTGTATGTTGAGTTGTCTCTTGAAATGACCCCAACGGTGAACGCGTTCATGAACGCGTATATGTGTTTCTTTTGGCATTTCATAGAATGAGCTAAGTCTGTATGAACGCGTTCATGAACGTGTACATACAAGTTCAAGAATTCTCCTGAATTCTCCTGAACTCTATTGACTGCTCTGTGAACGCGTTCATGAACGCGTTCATATAAGCCATGCGAAAACTTCCAACTCCATATCTTGAAGTTTTCGGTCTAGGCATGATTAGTTCTCGGACTTGTCGTGACTTGGCCCACGGAATTCAACAACTTAATCCAAGCGATGTCCAAACAAGCATTGGACCAGAAGTCGCGGACCTTCGAACAAGGTTGAGTCTTCTTTAACTTTTGGCTTAGTCCAAAGTTCTTAGAAGATTGAGAATGGGTATTCAAGCTATGGACTTTCCTAGTTCTGGAACTTGCTTGAGCCCTACTCAAGGTTGCTTAAACTTTAAGCAAAGCCTCCCTTGGTGATCACTATAAATAGACGACCTTCTGCAAGATACAATCTCAATCCTCTACACATCTGTGTATCCTTGCATAAAGGTTGGTCGTCATCTCGAAGTTCTTTTCTGGGATTACGACTATTTGAAAATTTCACTTGAGGATCGTGAAGCACAGGTCAGAAGTAAAATTCATGATCCCGTATCTTAGGTACCAATGTGTCGAGATAGTCGTAATCCAAGAAAAGGACTTCGAGATGACGACCAACCTCTATGCAAGGATACACATATGTGTAGAGGATTGGTTTGTATCTCGCAGAAGGTCATCTATTTTTATTGATCGTCAAGGGAGGCTTTGCTTTAAAGTTAAGAAACCTTGAGTAGGGCTCAAGCAAGTTTCCAAACTTAGAAAAGTCCATAGGCTTGCATTGAGATCCAACTCAATCTTCTTCTAACCCGTTAGTAAAAACCTAAAGGTCGTAAGAAGACTCGCCTTGATCGAATCAAAGGATAACAATGGCTAAGTAAGTAGACCACGCTATGGAGTCCATGTAAGTATACACGAACGTAAAGACTATTGTGGACAAAAGCTCCATGGGCCTTATTGTGAACGAGTTCGAGAATACATTCACAAAAGGCAAAAACCTCAATATATAAGCTTTTATCCATGGCTTATGTGAACGCGTTCATATGCAGTTTTTCTGATTTCTGGAGTTTCCTGACCCTTATATGAACGCGTTCATGAACGCATCCATGAAAAACTGCTGAGTTCAA
>JAJJMA010182178.1:0-13390 GCA_023529015.1 Papaver nudicaule
CCCGTTGCTTAACTTCCTACGACAAAGTCGTATATTAACAGCCTCTTGATCCTCCCGAGTTTTCACTTGACTTCTTCACTTGTTCTGATGTCGAAACTCTTGTAAAGCAGATTGTTCCTCTAAGGCTCTGTGAAGCAAGGTAGTACAGCCATCGGGTTCAGACCAAAGATTCAAAGCAAGATGTATAGCCTCAATCTGAAGCTTTTTCCTGGTGCCGGACCGCTCCTCCTCTCTTCCTTTGGGGAAGTAAATACGGAGAGTGCAGATAGGAAAAAGTAGCATTTGAATACACAAAGATATATCATCGGGATTGCGAACAACCCTCTGAATGACAGCGTTGAAAGTTCTAGCAAAGTGAAGCTTACACTTAGCAGGGATGTTGGAGACTGTTGCGATTTGGCTCTGCATCACCCAATCCAACAACTCAAGATTAAGGCGAGGCACATCTGTTACGACACCCTCCAAGCCTTCATTGTCTGCAATAACAGGGGTTGGACAATGTATTCCATGGATCAAGAAATCAATCCCTTTCCTATTCCACGGGCCGCGAATAGTAAAGGGTTGTGGGACGCCATGGGTTGTGGCGCCATGGCTCCCTGGCCTTCCTGCTGGCCCTCTTTTTCGCGGTTCTTATCTTCTCCCTTTCAAGCGTAGTACGTCTTCAGCCACTTGCCGTTGATGACAGTCCCCTATGCTTTTCCATCCATGGTGACTATCATATAGTACCCACTCGCAGATGCCTTAGAGATAACATATGGACCTTCCCAGTTCGGAGCGAATTTTGGTGTCGTGGCGTCTTGTTGGATGTATTTCGCCGTCTTCAGCACCAGGTCCCCCACTTGAAAATTTCTTGGCTTCACAGCTTTGTTGTATGCTCGAGAGAGCCTTTTCCGATACATTTCTATGTGCCTTTCTGCTTTGGTTCGCCTTGAGTCCAAGGAGTCTAGCTCTGTTATCCTTGAATCATCTACCTCGGCTTCACTCCTATGGACACCACTTGCTGCTGCAATATGAGCGGATGGTACCTTAATTTATGCTGGTAGTATGGCGTCAGCGCCATAAATTAGCGAGTAGGGAGACGTCCCGGTGGAGATCCGTGGAGAGATCATGTAGGCCCATAGCGCCATGGGTAGCTGCTCGTGCCACGACCTTGGGTTGTCGTGTACAGTTCTACTAATGATCCGAATAAACGTCTTATTGGTACTCTCCGCCTGCCCGTTCCTCTGAGGGTAGTATGGGGTGGAGCAAATGTGTTGAATTTCGTACCTTTGGAGTAACTTTGCCACGTCCTTGTTAACAAACGGCGTCCCATTATCTGTAATAATATGTTTAGGAATCCCGAACCTGCAGATGATGTGCTCCTTGATGAATGTTGTGATCGTGACACCGGTCGTGCTCTTCAGAGGTATTGCTTCCACCCATTTGCTGAAGTACTCTGTCGCGGTGATGATATACTCTTGGTTCTTTGAAGAAAGTGGGTTGATCTTCCCGATGAGGTCGAGTCCCCAGCTGTAGAACGGCCAGGGGCTACCGATTGATCGCAGTGGCAGGCATGGGGTGTGGATGAGGTTCCCGTGAGTTTGGCACTTGTGGCATTTTTGCACAAACGACGCCGCATCATCTTCCATGGTCGGCCAGTAATACCTCTCGTGAATCTATAGAAATAGTTTCCTCTTCCCCTGGTGCTCAGGCTCATGTGTCTCTTTCAGAACTGTGGGGATTTCCTCATTCGACAAGCAGCGGAGTAGACTTCGCCCATAACTTTTGCGATATAATACTCCTTCGTGGTAGAGGAACCTCCTGGATCTCTTAATCAGACGGCTGGCTATGTGCTGGTCTACTGGTAAAATCTTTTCGTTGAGGTATTTGATGAAAGGTTCCCTCCAATCCTCAGAAGGCTGGCATCCTAAGGCTTCGGGTTGATGAGGGGGCGTCTGACAGTTGGGACACGTCTCTTGTAGGGTCCGGGACTGTGCCTCCATTGTCGGCCAATAGTAGCCGAGTCTCTGAAGTCGTCGATATAGAGTCACGACGAGGGTTTGCGCGCAGACTTCATCATGAACACGTTTGAGTTGTTATTGTGCTTCAAGTCCTCCCAAGCATCGTGATAGTGACCCGTCTGGGTTTCTATGGTATAACACTCCATGGAAAAGAAATAAATGTTTTAACTCTTTAATCCCAAGTTTCCGCTCGGTAGTGTTACCTAGATCTTCGATAATGGGTGTCCGCCAGTCGTTGTCTGGTATGAGCTCGTCCTCCGTTAGCCAGGTTGAGGGAATAGTCCGTCTCTGCACCGTCACAGTCTCCTCCTCCCCTTTGAACTGGAGTTTGGACGCCAGGGTTGCTAAGCAGTCGGCGTGTCTATTAATTGTTAGCGCGTCCAGTATGTGTTATGATGGCATCAACAAAGTGGTTCATCAGCCTTTGTGCTTCAGCCCTATGAGGAGCGAGAGTGATTTCCTTGAGAGAGTATATTCCGTTCATCTGGTTCACCAGTAACTTGGAGTCGCCTCTAATTTCGAGGTGTGTGGCGCCTGCTTGTCTAGCTAGTGATAGTCTCAGGAGGAAGGCTTCGTATTCCGCTGAGTTGTTGGTGCACTTCAAATCCAATTTGAACGAATGGGGGAACACTTCACCTGTTGGGGATACTAAGACGACCCCAGCTCCTCCAGTATCGTTCCTTGGGGTAGCAAATCCATCGAAGTACAAGAGCCATGTGTCTGTTTTCACCAGCGTTATTTCGGGGAACTCTCCTGGTACCTCCTCGTGTAGAGCTGTGGAGTCTTCTCCCGGGAACGCAGCAAGACGGTCGGCTACTGCTTGCCCCTTGACATCCTTCGGGGATACACAAGCTATGTCGAACTCGGACATCTGTAGTAGCCACTTTGCTGGTCTCCCAATCAAGGCGGGCTTCGAGAGGAAATATTTGATGGGATCCGCCTTCGCGCTCAGGACTACTCTGTTAGAAAGGCGGTAGTGCCGGAGTTTTTGTACCGCGAAGACCAGGGACAAGCACGCTTTCTCAGCTTTGGGATATCGAAGTTCCGCGTTCTTCAGGGTACGGCTGATATAGTAGACCGGGCACTCAACTCCTCCTTCGTCCTCTTGTGCTAGCAGCGCTCCGATCGCGACGTCGCTCGAGGCAGTGTAGAGGAGTAGTGGTCGTTCTCGTGCGGGAGACTTCATGACCGCCGGTGACAGGAGTAATTGCTGGATCTTACGGAATGCTTCCTGTTGAACGGACGTCCATGCGAAGGTAGCATCATTCTTCAGCAACGGGGTGAACGAGGCCACGAATTGAGCAAGCCCTCGGATGAAGCGTCGAATGTATGATACTTTACCCATGAAGCTCTTCAGTTCCCTCACCGTCCTGGGTGGTGGCATGGTGGTAATAGCTTGGGTCTTAGATGGGTCGACCTTGTTTTCTTCTTTAGTTACTTGGAATCCGAGAAACTTCCCCGAAGAAACTCCAAAGGCGCACTTCAAAGGGTTCATTTTCAGTTTGTACTCCCGACATATTTCAAAGACGCGTCGTAAGACCTCTAGGTGTGATTTCCTAGTCCTGGATTTCACGACTATATCGTCCACGTAATCCTTGACCTGCTTGTGCATCATGTCGTGGAAGATGGCTGTCATTGCTCGTTGGTAAGTAGATCCCGCGTTCTTCAGACCGAAGGGCATAACCGTGTAGTAGAAATTCCCGAGAGGCGTCCGGAATGCCGCTATCGGGGCATCATGCTCATACATCTTTATTTGGTTATATCCGCTATACCCGTCCATAAAGGAGAACATAGCATGTCCACTGGTAGCGTCCACGAGCATGTCGATGTTTGGAAGTGGGAAATCATCCTTCGGGCAACACTTGTTCAGGTCCCTGAAGTCGACACAACAGCGTATTTGGCCGTTCTTTTTCTTGACGGGCACCACATTGGCCAGCCAAGTAGTGTGTTGGATTGGTTTGTGAATCCTGCCGCCAGTAGCTTCTGTATTTCGGCTTTTATCTGATCCTCCACGTCATGTCTGAAATTTCTCGGTTGTTGTTTAACTGGTCTAGAACCCGGGGTGATCGATAAGTGGTGTGTCACCAGTTTTTCGTCGAGTCCTGGCATTTCCTCGTACGTCCAAGAAAACGTGTCTTGATATTCTTTCAGCAAGTTTACGAATTCAGTACGCTCCTCAGGTGACAGGGTTGAACTGATGAAGATAGGTCGGGGTGACTCCTCTGTTCCGATATTTATTGTCTCGAGTGCGTCAGAGGTGGAGTCCGTCCCATCTTGCAATTGTGGAGGCGCCTCCTGGACTTCGTCCTCGACCTGTTGTTCGTTGTAGTTACATTCTCTGTGGCAGGGAGAGCTATGACTAGTCTCCCCTGCTAATTGCTAACATTGACGCCGGAGGTAAACCATTCTTCCTTTAGCGTCTCGGTTCGTCACGAAACTTCCCGTCCTTTTGTGCATTGCTGCTTTACTCCCTCCTTCCCCCTGTTTCGCGTCTCCGCCCGACGGTCGCTGCAGATCGTGTCCCTCCAGGGATGTCCAATTCGGGAGTGGCACACTGTAGATCTTGTCTTGGCACTGGGATGCCTCATCCCTCGGATCTACAAACTCTGCGTCGTATATTGATGAGTATGGGGAGAGGGATGCAGTTACACGGACAATACCTTCGTCTAGAACTGCTTTCAAGCACTGATGGTAGGTAGAGGCGACAACTTTGTTCTCATGTAGCCATGGCCTTCCTAATATCATGTGGTATTCAGGTTCTTTCTCGATCACGTGGAATTTAGCCTTTGTGTGGATGGGTCCTACCTTCAATTCCAAGTTGATATGTCCGTAGGTGCTCGTCTTGTTCCCTTCGAAGTCTTTCATTACGATTGGGTGGTAAACTATCTGTTGTTTAGGGATCCTCGCGATTCTTAAGGTTTTGAGGGAGCTTAAGGTTTTGAGGGAGATTACATTGGCTGCTGCTCCAGTGTCGACTGGCGCTCTCTTGAACTCCGTACCTTTGATGTGAGCAGTTACATAGAGGGCACGGTTGTGTCACTCTTCAGCCATCATATCTTTGTCGCTGAAGGTGATGTCTTGCGTCTGCGCATCAGCTGTTATGGAAATCTCGGAGATCATGGGTAGGGTTGGAGTTAGGTTTGCTTCGAAGGTGATGCGGTTAAGAGCGTCGAATGTGTCCACACATTGTCCCTTTGAGAAATGAAGAAGTTCGCATAGCTTTTCGATGAGAAGGGTAGCTTCCTCTTTTGCAGATTTGTCGTAAGCTGTAAAGCTTTTAATGTGGATTGGCCTATCAAACTGAGTTTCCTGCATCATCGTCCCTAGAGTAACCGTGTCTCCGAGAAAAATCTTCTGGGACCGAGAGATTGATCTCCCACTGTGGTCGCCAACTGTTTTTACCTGGAAAAACAATGCACCGTCTCTGGGTACTTTCGTAGTGCTCGAGAGCAAAGTCGAACAAGACGAGCCTAAACCAAGTCAATGGCCGTTCCCATCTCACTTCGGTCACAGAGAGGATAGAGGTTGATCTAGGGAGGGAAACAACGAAGAAACTTGAGATCAGGTTGAGAATGTGTGTTTCTGGGTGTAAGAGTTTAGGTTCTCCGTCGTGAGGGTGACTGGAGATTTCCAAGGCTAGAAGTGTGTTGAATACTCAGAATTCGATTGTTGCTCGTGCTCTGAGGCTTTGGTGTTCTTGAGTGTTCTAGTTACTCTGAATGTTCAGAATATTCTGCCTTGGAAGATAGAGGAAGCCTCTATTTATAGTGTTGAACTCACCCTGATCTCTCGACAAAGAAGGTGGAAGTCAAGGAAGAGTGGAGGAGTGGAGGACATGAGTTGTGCTCTGTAACTGCTGGAATCGTGTAGAACATGTCCACTCAGCACCACTTTCTCGTAACTGTTCATCATCTCTATCAGTTTCTTTCTAATTGTCGTAGACTGTCAGACCAATACCCCTAAAGTTATCCCCCCCGTGTGATGTTTTGATATCTCGAGTGATGTGCAGATATTGCATGGTTGTGTTGAGTTTGAGCAGTGTCGTGTGGCTATGATTCTGTGGCCAGCGTGAGTGTGGCGCTTTTGAGACATGCATAGTGGGTATATATAGGAGTGGCCTTGGTCGTTGGACAAGGCCAGGAACTCATGGCGCCATGAATATGGCGCCATAGCGTAGCACCTTGGTCTCGGGCCAAGGTTAAGTTTCATGGCGCCATGTGGTGCCCTATGTTCCACGGCCTTGGCCTTTGGCCAAGGTCAGATTATTGTGGCGCCATGGTCCAAGAGACCACGGCCTTGGCCTTTGGCCAAGGCCAGAAGTTGTGGCGCCATGGTCCAAGGAGACTACGGCCTTGGCCTTTGGCCAAGGCCAGAAGTTGTGGCGCCATGGTCCAAGGAGATCACGCCTTGGCCTTTGGCCAAGGCCAACTTGATTGTGGCGTACTTGTGCACTTGTGTTATGGTGCATGGGTGTGCTTGTGTTGTGCATGCGCTTGTGTTATGGCGCATGTATGTGTTTGTACTACATCACGTTTCTAGTCATGGCGTGCTTATCCATTGTATATTAGACCATTCCGTGTTTAGAGTGTGGTCTGCTTAAGCCTGTTTAGGCTGTTGCATGCCTCTCAGAGAGCTCTGGACATGCCTAGAGTTGTGGTACTTCTGAGGTTTTCATTGAGACTCGGGTGTCGAGTCGTATTTTAAGAGGAAATCCGTGAGGATGCGTCTCAGTTAACTCTCCACCATGTACCATTGAGCAATCTAGTTTTGATATCGAGGAATTCGAGGCGATGTCGATATGAAGTAGATTAATGGGTTTACGTGGTGGTGGGGTTATCGGTACTACACCATGATATCACCCTCTCCACCGGGAGTTATAAGAGAGAGCTCATAGAGAGTGCATTCAGCTCGTAGAATAGGTTGCATCATGAGCTACAGAGATGTGCCTGAGTAGGCGATCACCTTTAGTTAAGACGTAGTCAGAGGGGAGTTATACGATTTTGTCCCTCTCCCATTTTTCACCATCTACACATGTCAAAGAAAATGTTAGTGTATTGAGTAAAGGGGAGAACATATCATATTGTGGACTATGTCCTTGTCATGTCAAAGCAAAATCGATGTGCTTGTCATGTCAAAGAAAAAGTTAGTATCTTTAAGCATCAATGCAATATGCTTACAAGTTTATATACTACTCAACTGCATATAACAAACTCTTGTTGGACTATGTCCTTCTAGCACCAAGATGTGTGGTGACTTTGAAGTTTGTTATCTCTACCTTGAATCTTCACTTGCAGGAACACTCTTATTTGAAGACGCTGAAGATTACAAGAAGATCAAGTACATTATGGTTAGGGCTTAAAGATTTTACTTTTTGAATGCATATGTAAGATTGGTTTTTGTCACTAAAATTGACAAAGGGGGAGATTGTTAGAGCATTGCTCGGTTTAACCCACTGATATTGCTATCTCAAGTCAGTTGTCAAGTTTAGTTGAGAAAAACACAATCCTCGATAAGTTTACTCTACAACCTCGGACTAGGATAGTTTTAGGTAATCGAGACGAATACTAATGAAGATGAAGACCGAAGCTTACTACTTGATAAATCATAACGTCCTCGCTAAAGGTTAAAAAGGTTTTCCTTTCCATGTTTCGCATTTGCCATTTCTATCATATCAATAGTATATGATGTTGTTTATAAGATCCGAAGGTATTCTATGATTCTTCGCCTTTGCATTTGTCACATCCGTGATATTATGTATAGGTAGAGTATGTTGAATTGTCTCTTGAAATGACCTCAACGGTGAACGCGTACATGTGTTGCTTAAGGCATTCCTGAGAACGAGCGGGTTTGTATGAACGCGTACATAAGAGTTCACATATTTCTCCTGAATTTTCCTGAACTCCAATTGACAGCTCTATGAACGCGTTCATAAACACGTACATATAATCCATGAGAAAACCTACAACTTTCATATCTTGAAGTTTTCGGTCTAGACATGATTAGTTCTCGGACTTGTCATTACTTGGCCCATGGAATTCAACTACTTAATCCAAGCGATGTTCAAACATGATTTGGACCAGAAGTCGCAAGCATGTTCAAACTTGATTTGGACCAGAAGTCGCAAACCTTCAATCAAGGTTGAGTCCTCTTTAACTATTGGCCTAGTCCAAAGTTATAAGAAGCATAGGTCGGATGTAAAATTCCTGATCCTATATCTTGGGTCGATTTAATATTTTCAATCTTATCACGGCCAAGATTTGATAGAAACTTCATAAGGTAGATCTTGAATCGTAAACCCTAGAAGTTCCTTAACGCATATTCACGAACTAGGTTTAATACTAAGTTCGTCAAGAGTTAGGAGGTAAATTTGTTTAGGCTAGATCAATAAGCCCTATTCAACAAAACATATTTCCATTAACCTTGACTTTAAGTCTAAAGGAAATCACAATCGTATTCTCGTTTAATTACTTGGATACTTTTAGGCGTCCTGTTAGAGGCAGGGTAGCGCTAGTCTTCACGAAGGGAAGTGGAGCAACTCCTAGGCCTGTAAAGGACATCAGCTAGGGGAATCAAGTACGTAGGTTTCTGCGGGAGCCAAGAGACGTAGGAGCACATAGGTAGCTAAATTGCTTGTAGGGTGAATTCAGTCTCGATACATTCCAGTCCGAAGTCTGAGAGCAGGCAAGCGTCTGTATACCGTTAATACTGAGGGTGTTCACATCTGGACGAGGTCCCGGGGTTTTTCTGCTAGGTTTGCAGTTTCCTCGTTAACAAAATTCTGGTGTCTTGCATTACTTTTCCCTTCCGCATTATATTGTCTCTGATCTATAGAATAGAAGTAATTGCAAATTTGTTGATTCATAACCTTTGAGTGAATCCATCTTTGTTGAGATTTACGAGAACCACATTCTTGTTAGGGTTCGGTTCTCTTAACTATACTCAGGTTGTTGTTTGAATATTGATTTGTGAGATCGTTCAAACAACCATAATCAACTAGGTTCACGAAAACTAAAAGTTGGTGGTATATCTCGGTATCCCCTCTTTTTCACGTTTGAAAAAAAATAGTATACTGTATTTTCTTATATGTGAGTTCAATCAGATCAAGTGACAGATATTTGGTCACAAATATGAACTTTAAACTACAAAAATTAGTCTGCATCATGTTATAGCATATAAATCTCATGGATCAACTCTCATTAGCAAACAATAAATATAAATTGATTTTAAAGATAAATACACATTCATCTTCTGTACTACTTAGTAGATCAAAAATATTCAGTCATTCAAAGATTCACATGTTGTATACCAGACCACTATGTAATATGCACTTAAATTGTAATGTTAAAGCTCTGCAGACCTATTGTCAGGTTATTCTAATGCTTTAGGAAGCAATATATTAAGCATGTCAGTTTACTTCCGCAATTAATTGTCCTGATGAAGAACTTATTATTTCAAATTAAACTGAAAATGTAAAAGTTATTCACATTCGATTTGATGGGTAATAACTATTACGGTATGATTCATATATGAATTCAGATTTCGGATCTGACTTATAGATTCAAAAACAAATCCAAATTCAGTCTCAAATCCTAGATAAATAAACTTAGCAAAGTTTTTAAAAAATCAGATCTCAAAAGAGATTAGGAGAGGAGATCATACATTCGATTTTTAATCACTTATCAGACTAATAGACTTTAAATCACAGAGACTGATGATTTCGATCGATTTTATTCGTTGATATATAACAAACATTCAATAACTGACGTTGTTGATGTTGTTGAAATCGAATTGAATGGAATCGATTGGGGACTGCTAACGAGTCTCCATCTTTGACTGTTGAGATGATTCTCTCAGATTTCTTATTGAATCTTACCTGTTTTCAAACAAACAAGTATTAATTGAGTTGATTTAGGTTCAATCAATTCAGAACTGGAAAAATAAATAACAAAAATAAATTGAATCGATCAAAATATTGATATTCGAATCCAATGTTTTCTGGATCTTCTTTTTGTGTTTTAGAAAATTATTCAGCAGTTGTTCTTGAACTTCATCGAGTTTTCTTTGTCGATTGAGTATAAATATTTAAGAATCTGATGTTGTTGTTTTTAGGATCCAAGTGTTGTGCAAACAGTTCACTGACAGTAGATATTTCTAGGTATGAATCCGTTACTTTGTGAAGCTCAGATCTAAGTTTTTGAGATTGATTTTCGCTGATTGGTTTTTGGTTTAGCTCTTCTTCTCTTTTTCTTCATTGTGTTTTGATAAAACTGATGAGATCTGATCTAGTGTTGTTATCACTCGTTGGTTCTAGAAACATCATTTCCTTCAGATCTACATGTCAAATCTCTTTATGAAACTGCATTTTCTTCTTCTTAGAATCAATTTTGATCGCTGAAACTTATATGAGTGTTTGTTTGTTGTACTCCCTCCGTTTCAAAAACATAGGCACAAAAAACATTTTTCTAAAACATAGGAAACTTAATTGAACTAAAAATATTTGACTAGAACTATTTTTTTTTTTATAATTGGCTTGATGAAACTAAAAATAAACCAATCATATAAAAAAAATTAGTTCTAGTGAAATATTTTTAGTTCAGTTAAGTTTCCTATGTTTTAGGAAAATGTTTTTTGTGCCTATGTTTTAGAAACGGAGGGAGTAGTTTTTTGTTGGAGAAGTATTTATTTGTTCAAATTTGCTCTAAAATGTTCCACTGAAAGTGTTATTTCATCACTCAACTTTTGTTATGTCAAAGAGTAAGCTTAGTCGGCGCCAAACAAAGATGAGGAAGTAAGTGTAGTCATCTTTATCAATGTTATTCGGTGGTAAATAGTCCATTAATGGTGGTTTATTATTAATAATTTGGGTTACAGAGAGTTACCGAGTTTTGGTTGTTTAGGGAGGAGAGAGAGAGTCCATTATAATTTATTTATTTTGAAAGGTAGGTCATTTTATTTAAATAGGCAATTCAGTTACATGTAGTACAGGTGCAAAGAACAAAGTACAATGATTAAAAGCACAAATTTTAACCTAGAATTGCAAGACGACCAACCAACACCTAGGTGAACTCCATACAACATTGTGAAGAAGCCAGACCGGATCAGAACATAGGAATCAAACCAAGACATTGAGACACTCTCCAAAGTGCAATCATAACCAACCAAACACCATGAGAAGCCATGGTGCGAAGACAGTGAGATCCTCTAAACGGATATCCCAGCTGAGATGCCCAGAAGCATAACAAGAACACAAAACAAACTTGGAATCCACCAAACCAGAGTGTCACCAATATCCTCGAAGAACTATGTGTATGAAAGTCTGACTCCAGAAGTAAACCAGGCTGTACCACGAAGCGGAGAGTGGTTAACCATATATTTTGATGCCCATAATAAGGAGTAACATCTGGGTCTTTGACACCTTGAGTAGTATAACTGATACCTGCAAAAGAAAAAGAAACCAAATTCTTAACCAAAAGACCATTTTGTAGTCTAAGGCATTCCCATTTAGTAGTCTGAAGAAGATTGTCCCAGCCGAAAGGTGTCTTCCTGCGCAGGTGATCAACTGTTGTTTTCCCATGGCTATAAAAAATCTTTTTTGTAGTTTCCGTCTGCACCTGTTTATCTTCTTGTCGTGACAACAGACAACTCCAAAAAAATGAAACTTCAAGATGTCTTAATCGAGCACTACAAGCTGGTTCTTCTACCGGAATATTCCCTTCAATAACTCCACATATATCTGTAACAAGAAGAAGACTACGCTAAGAAGAAAATCTGGTTGTTGAAGAGCCATCATAAGAATGATTCACTAAATGGCCTCGAGGTAGATTGTTCCAAAAATTAGTCGGCGTAGTGAGTCGTGCGATGCACATGCTATTTTTCATTAATGGGTATGTGTGTCTAAAAAACCAATCCCGGCGCCAGTCCTTCTCAGTTAAGAACCCATCCCCCGCTGAATGTAACTCTGTAGACCCATGAACCACCCACCAGAGATTGTAATCCTTAGGGAAATTCCTATGGATACAACACTTTATTTGTGTTTACTTATCCAGCTGGATGGACAAAGGGCTTTTGCCACTATGGGAAAAGCCCTGAACGGCGTAAGAAGGACCGAGCGGTGCTTCATAAACCGCTCGGCGTGATCAACACCGCCAGCGGTTCTAGTTGAGCCGCTCGGTGTGGCTGACGTCTCCAAGGTTTGTTATATAATCCCCACTACAGTCCACACTTTGCTACAACAAAATCTATAGTTGGTGTTAATCATTTGGATTGGTTTTGTTTGTGGATAATGTTTCAAACGTAAATAAAAACAAAATAAGTTTGATCTCTGAACCGACAATTTAACAAACTATGGTTAGGTACACTGATGATGAAAATGCAACTATAATTAGAAGTTGGGCTTTCATTTATATACGAAGAGATGTTAGAACTCTCCGAGTTAATGCAGGACAGATGTGGGATCGAGTGATGACAATGCTTTATCTGCTCAGCGGAAATGTTAATCGAAGAACTTTACCAGCAATCAAGGAGCGAGTTAGGAAAATTGGAAATGTGGTTAGGGAGTTCATTGCTTTGCAGAGAAATTTGTACCGAAACGGGGTTGGGAAACTAACAAGAGCCAATGTCGAGACTATGGCAAAAGACGCCTATTTTGCTACGCATGGAAAAGACTTCCAATACTACAACTGCTATCTTATATTCATGGAATTGTTACCTTGGATGGACCCAGAAGTGGGACTTCAAGATCACCTGAACGATCGCTTTTCCGATGACGATTCAGAAGATGAAGAATAGAAAGTCGTTCATGGTTTTGTGGGTATATCACTAGTAAGCTCTCACACGAGACCCAACTCGTCCAATGGCGTAGCGCATTGGTTTAAAGGAATGCAAATAAGATTTTAAATAAGCTGTGTTTGTTGTACGATAACCGTTTAAAAAAATTAAAATTTGCATTACATCGAAGTCGGCTTTTCTATCCGCGGGGTCGCTTAACGAGCCTGTTGACAATCCTTGCACTGAAGTCGTTGAATGTGCCTATGAACAAATCCTGCACATGCAACAATGTTAGAGCATAGCTCGGTTGAACCCACTGATGTTGCTATCTCAAGTCAGTTGTCAAGTTTATGAGATAAAAACACAATCCTTGATAAGTTTACTCTACAACTCGGACTAGGATAGTTCTAGGTAATCGAGAGGAAGACTAATGAAGACGAAGACCGAAGCTTACTACTTGATAAATCATAACGTCCTCGCTGAAGGTTAGAAAGGTATTCCCTTTTGTTGATGGTGGTTTTTGACGAGGAGGTCGCAAGAGTAATTTTACATCAATTTCTGGCATCCTGGAATAGATCGAGACAAGGTATGAATTTATTTTACAATAGGGATAAGATATTTGG
>JAJJMA010182191.1:0-14531 GCA_023529015.1 Papaver nudicaule
ACTCGTCAAGCTTATTTCAAAAAGCTTGACGAGATTTTTCTGCAACTTAGGTTATTTCCTTTGCATGCGAACACTCGTCATAGTATTCATCGTTTCCTTGACGATTTAAGCCCTGTGAATTTTTGGAGAAGAAGGGTACATATGAAATCATCAAGTAATGTGCGAAAAGCATGACGAGTTTGGTCCTCTCAAAACATGTTCACTATCCAAATTTTGCCGAAAATCGGAAAGCTTTTTGGACTAGCTTGACGATTCGAACCTTGGGAAAGATTGGTGGAATAAGGTGAATTCATGTCGTCAAGATAGGCTGGAATAGCTTGACGATTTTGCTCCTCCCAAAACATGCTCACTGTCCAAAATTTAGGAAAACTCGTCATGCTTTTGGGATTCAAACCTTGACGAGATTTTCTGCTTCACTTGTGAATCGTCAAGTATTTCCCAAAAGCTTGACGATTTGCTTCATACATTTTTAAATCGTCGTATTATGCTGTATAACCTTGACGAGTTTTATGTTAATAAATGTTTTTAATTTTTGTGTTGTTAGGTTGAAAGAGAAGAAGAATATCAAACTCCCCCTTCACACTCCCCCATCAATTCCTCGCAGAGATAAGTATTTGGGAGCGGGAAATTTTCGTGGTCTTACCACAAAAGATGTAGCGGCTTTATCCTCAATCCCGTGTTCCACTCCTTCTTCTATCCCCGAACCCGGTGGCAACCATCATGACAGTGGTGATGATGTTGAACCCGACCAAAATGAACATGGCAATGATGTTGAGGATGAAGGTGACAAGGAAGGTGAGGATGAAGGCACCAAAGAGGGTGAAGAAGATGAAGGCACCAAAGAGGGTGAAGAAGATGAAGAAGAAAAAGAGTGTGAAGAAGAAGAAGAAAAAGAGGGTAATGATAAAGGTGTTTTGGTTGAACACCCTAAAGATAATGAGAGGAATGGGGATGTCGTTGAGGGCAAGGGAAAGGTGAAAAAGAAACCGAGGGATAGAGCTGCGCACCTTCCCGCACCACACCTCATTATAGAGGGAGGACCTCATGGGTTACCTGCGGATGGTGGACAAGTTCTCTTTGGTTACAAGGATTCGTGGGCTTGTACCATCTACTCCACCTTGGTAATGTTAATGTCAACTTCTTTTGTGTTTCATTGTGTTGATATCTTAGGTTAGATGTTAATATATCTCATTTTGTTTTCATCTTTCAGGATCATACGAACGCCACACGTCTTCTTAGGCGCCAAACTAATTATTTTAATATGAGGAAGTGGGCTTTTGAAAAGGAATGTGAGGGGGTCCAAAAAATTATTAAAGCTTCTGGTTTGTATGGTGCTGTAGAGAATTCGGTTGTGAACTATGACATAGAGACAGTTTCGGCAATGTGCGAGAGGTATTATCCGGAAAGAGACACCATGCTCTTTCCATTCGGGGAGATGGCGATCATTCCCGACGACGCTCAACAGATTCTGAAATTGTCAATTGCCGGGAAGTCCACCAGCTCCGGGTACACCAAAAGACTCGATTTTACCAAGCTTGATGACTTGTGCAAGAACTTGTTTGATTGGACTCCTGCGGAAATTGACTATTTCTTCATGAAGGATCCAAAAACCAACAAAAGAAAGAGGGAGATCAACCTTGTGAAATTGAGGGCAAGGTATGAAGGAACCCTTGCTAAAGAAAAAGCCAATAAGGGGCCTCTGGATGAGAAGGAAGTCAAAGCTTCGGCAGCGGCTTATCTGTTATACGTCTTATCCATTTGTATATTTCCGTCTTCTGCCGGGAACAGGGTGAATGCGAACTTCTTGCAGCTACTGCATCCTTTGGATAAGATTGCAGAGTATTCGTGGGCTACCGCAATTGTCTCACACCTAAACACCGAACTGAGAAAGGCATCAAGAAGCTTCACTTCCCAACTCAATGGCAACACATCTCTACTGCAGGTAATTATGCATTTTGTTTTTCACTTTTGAATGTCAAATTCTTGATAACATCAACGTGACAGTTAGATTAAATATGTGTCATTGATCTTAGGTGTGGATATATGAACACTTCCCAAAGTTGATGGAAGGCCATGCGGATTGGAAAATCAACCCCAAGTGGAAAGAGGGAATGGCGAGAGGGCACAAGTATATCTTCACTGGGGATCAAGAAAGAGGCAAGAAAGGTTGGCTTCTAACGGTCCGAGAGAGGTTGGACAACATGAAGGTAAGTGATGTAGTCTTTGACCCCTACAGAGAGGATAGGGAGAAGGGTTTCATTGAACCAAGGGACCCACACTATAAGTACGATGGCCCCTTGTTTCACCCTCTTGGACACACAATGCATGCCCCGGAGAGATTCATGAGACAACTTGGGTGTATACAAGAAAGTCCCGAAGAAGGGATAAAAACAGATTATAACGCTGCAGAAAACCCAGTTGACGTCGAGAAAAGCCACAGCGACACAAAATCAATCACGGTTGCCTACAAAAACCCCATATCAGATGATCATTGGAACCAACGAGAAAGTCATAAAGTAGGATGGATTTGGGATGCTGTCGTCCATGGTTATGAGTGCGCGGATGATTACATGGAGTGGTACAACCGTTGGAGTCACGGCCGTGTAATTCGTAGGGAACAAGTTGTCCAGCGTGGTCGTGGCAAAGGAAAAAAGATCACTACTGCACCTTCTCTTGATGATTCTTCCTTATACAAGCTATTCGTAAGTAAATTTGGTCTCTCTCCCCTTGTTTAAATTGTGAACCAAATTTATGTCGGTATGACTTACTTGGTATTCCTTAAAATAGATGGAGCGTTTGGATGTTGTGTTGAAGCCACTGACAAATAAGGTGGACCATGGAGAGGGCATGACTCCTACAGAACTAGCGCTTCATATTGATCACCTAAGACACTTGCATGTTCCTGAGGCTACCAACATGTTTAAAAAAGTAGCCAATGCAAGGAAGAGAGTTTGTCCTTCAGCTACTGCCACTCAGGAGAGTAAGCGAGGAGAAACTTCCAAAAGAGCTCGTGCCAAGGGTCGTGGCGAAGGTGAGGGTAGTGGTTGATTTTACCAATGTGTGTTAGGATGATATTATGGTTTGGTATGTTTATTTTGGATTTCATCATGGTTTCTTCCTCATGACACTTAAGATGTTTGGACGGAGCTTGGTTTAAATGCATGTATGAATTTGCTTGAAATTTATATGCATAAATCGTCAGGGTTCAGGCAATTCCTTGCCGATTTCACAAATATTTACAGGTCCCAAAAGCTGGATTCAAATTCTAAATCGTCAAGGAGTTACAAATTACCTTGACGATTTCGTGGAATATCGTCAAGAAATTTTGAGTTTACTTGACGATTCTTTAAAACTAATAAGAATTTTTCCGTTGTATTTTTCCTTACACTAGGTCTACACTCCATAACGACTAGTTTTTTGAAAAAATGTATCCGTTGGGAACTTATCTACATAAAGAGAACCTTTCATCCCAAACAATCATCCCAATCAATCTAGTTTATTTTTGGTTTTTTTATGCGACTACAATGTCAGATGCATCCTCAGAAACCGCAAATCTCGAAGATAGTCCTCCTCCGGCATCTCCTACTCGCAGATCTCAATATCGAAACATCACTCATAAGATAGTTCATGAATATTATTATAAGTGTACTCCATCTCAAAAACCATTATCTCCTCCTCGCTTAACACGAAAGAAACCAAGTTCTGCTCCATTTACGTGGCATGAAGATCATTGTTTTTGTAGATATCTCATGTTGTACTATCCAAAACCGGCTGAAGTTAAACGGAGTCGTTTTGGGATCAATTGGGGACTATTGTGGAGTTACGTTAAAGAATCCTTCGACGAACAATGTACCCAATTTGAACGAGATGTAAATGGGTTGTCGGCGCGATGGAGTGTAATACACAAAAATGTCGACGAATTTATGCACCTGAGGAGATTGATCCGAGATATTTTCAAGGAAGATACCGATGATGAAATTCTGGCTAGGGCATTGAAGGAATGGGCTCGTTGGAAAGGAAAGAACTTCGAGTTCGAACAACATTACCGTCTCCTTAACACTTTTCTTAATAATTGTTATAATAAAGAGTAAGTGTCTTCATGTAAGATCAATTGGAATTAACTATGTAATGCTTTGATTTTTATTTGTTTTTATGTAATGCATCTTATCTTGTTTTGAATAATATTGGTATTACTTGATTGTTGCTCAAATTATTAACGCAACTCGTCAAGGTAACGATAAAGTCCTTGCCGATTTGTAATTTTTCGAAAGTTATCGTCACGCATTTTGCCTAAAACCATTACGATTTTCCTTAAAATTTGGACAGGGACTATATTTTTGGAGATACTATATCGTCATGGTATGGTAGGATAACTTGACGATTTACGTTTTCTAATTCAGAAATCGTCAAGATAAAATGAAAAAGCAGTACGATTCCAATCAAAAGCAGTACGATTGTTTATAAATTTGGTGTTTCCTTGACGATTTATCATTACGTATGTAATTTTCATGACGATTTTCACAAGAAGGTTTATTTCATTAACATAAGGTAGAAAACCACATTACATTTCTAGTAGGAAAAGCACATTACATCATTTCTTTTCTAAAGAACACCACCTAGTACGCGTCGTCGCTCAATTCGTACATAATATAATCGGACATGAACCTTGGAGCACGTTTGTTCAACACTTTCAAACACTTCCCGAACATCCACGCACGTTCACCATTACGAATTTCCCATAGGGCATTGATTCTTTCTTTCTAGAGGTGAATGAGTGACATGTTAGATTAACATACACAAAATTTCGTTAGCAAATTTTAAGAAACTAGATAACTACTCACCTTGAATTTGCGAGAAGATTGAGGGTAGTGTTCGTTAACGATTTCCACAATCTTGTTATACCCGATGATATCCCTTTTGATACGTTCGAAGCGGAAAGCAAGATGTGTCCATTTGCGCCGGTTATAATTGCCGTAGTGTTGTTCTAAGAATTCCTTAACCCTCTTCCAAAACATAGAGTAGATTTCATATGGTCTTTCAATGAATGCCCTAACGAATGATTTGACAAGCTCTACATCCTCGCTCTCTTCCCATACTCCATCACCATATCCGGCCATTTCTCACCTTCAAATGAACAAGAAACTTGTTTTGGTATTTTGGAACAATGAGAAGAAAAGAAGTTTGAGGTAAGTTGTGTTGGAGATGAGTTTCTTTTTATAGAACAAGACCCCAACGGTCAAATTTTTTGAAAATTACAAACTGAGTCGTCACGGTAGTATGTTAAACCATGACGATAAGTTCACAGTTACAGTGTATACATATTTTCTTCAGTGTCGGCACAGTTTAGGCATAAACCATGCCGATTTACCATATAGGTTCAAAACCCGCAAAATGTTGGGACATAAGGGAGCTCACTTCATAAGCACAATTCACAAAACATATTACCCTCTCTAGTATTCAAAAAGTGGTTAACAACGATTGCATAATAAGCTAGTAAGCCAAGTCTTCATCATCAAATAACACTCCCTTAACGAACTTAGGAGCTTTTTTCTTTAGCTTTGTATTGTGCTCCTTATAACAGTACTCGCTATCGCCATTACGCTCATCCCAAACGTAAACAAATTCTCTGAGCTGTAATTAGCACAAATTAAGTTAGTGCGCATGTGTATAACTAGTGATGAAATACTATCCCGAAAGCATGTCGAGCTACTCACCACGTCCTCCGGCGTATCACCGTCCTCCTGTGTCTCTTGGACCATATTAAGGACTATATAATGCTCACGGATATGCGACTTTATGTGGGCGAATCTATTAGCCAACTGAACCCAATTGCGACGTCTAGTATTCGAGGTGCGTCCTTTGTATATTTGCTTCACTCTCTTCCAAAACATTGAATATTTTTCTTTGGGTCGTTCATGATAGATAGGAATGAAGCTCTTCACAAGATCCATATCCTCATACTTATCCCATGGGCAATTACTTCTTTTTTGGTTAGCTCCTTTGAAACCGTGGTGATGGATGTGACGGATTATCACTCCATCGTCATCACCAGAGTCCTGCAAACAGAACAATTGTTGGAAATTTAACATAAAAAATCGTCATAGGTTTGATATCTGCATGACGATTTGGTCATAAGTAGGGTTGTGTCGTCATATGTTATACGACCACCTTGACGAGTTACTGAGTTTTTCAACCAGATCAATGGATTTCTCTTACCCAGAATCGTCAAGATTTTACCTAAAACCTCGACGACTTACCGAAGAAAATAGTACGTTCTCTTTCCCATGCTACAAACTCGTCAAGGTTATTGATGCACCATGACGAGTTATCATCTCTGAGTGTGTTTTTACACAGACTCGGCAAGCTCGTCATGTGTTGTGTGACGATTTTCCTATATCGTCATAGTTTGGACATATTGCATGACGATTGTTCGTCCTGGGTTTCAATAGTTCTTGCATTCCCATTGATTCAACACACGAAAATGTCATTTTAGAAAGCATACCTCATTGTCTTCATCAGTGGATTCATCATGTGAGTGTTCTTGGTCTTCTTTTCCCTCCATAGGATCTTCATAAGCAAGAGCTTTTCGTTCTTCATCATTTAAAATTCGTGGATCATTCAACATCACCATTTTCATTTCTTTCGTAATGACACTAGCTTGAGGTTGATCTCTACCTTTTGAAGCTTCACCCACATCGATTTGAGTTCCCAAATCACCCATTTTTGATGAACACTCACTTTTTTTCCCTCCCTCAAAAACCTCTTCTTTTTCTTCACTTCCCTCTCTCTCTCAACAATAATAATCATACAAATTTTTATCCTAAACATAATCATTTTTCACTAATTTTCCCTCCAAAATTTTGTTAATCAAATTTAGTTAACATCTAATCATATTATTAATTTCTACTAATGAAGGGTTGTTTTGTATTTAAAAAAATATATTCCATATGGGATGACCTCTTTACTTCATTGTGACCCTATTTTGGATTCGCTTCGCCCCCATGAAATATGGGCTCGCCCCCAAATCAGCCAGGATATTTAACTGATGTGTACAAACTAAAAATGTAGCATAATGTCAAGTGTGGGTACTCATGGTGTCACATCTTCGGCAAAGGTAACAGGTTAAAAATTCTCCATCCAAGATTTTACTATTCAACTTTTGTTACGTTTATTTTCGTTTTTCAATTAAGAATTTTTAATTGATTTTAAGATTCAAAGACAGATCTGTTGGGTCATAGTTGCAAATCCGGAAAATTATTTGGTGTTTGTAGGATCATGAATAACGGGTTCTCATTGATATATACTCCCTCCGTCCCACATAAATTGAGCTAGTTGGGATTTGCACAAATATTAAGGCAAGGAAGAGAGAGATTTTTGTTTTCATGTTTACCCTCAACTATTGTTATTATCCTACCTCCATTCTCTCTCATGGGACCACTCTTCTTTTGACTTATAAAGGGTAGTTTTGAAAGTTCATGACATAAAATAGAACTAGCTCAATTTATGTGGGACAAAATCAAAATTGAACTAGCTCAATTTATGTGGGACGGAGGGAGTATAAAAGGTTCCCTGAAAGATGCTTTTTGGCTTTGTCTTTCTGTATCATCTTAAATTAGCCAGAACCTCTCGATTATCCAAAGTAAAGATAGTTACGATGCTTTTAAGCATCACATTATGCAATATGGTCATTTTAATTTCTTGGCTATTTTTGGCTATAAGAGTACTGTTTGGAAATGGGCTGTCAGGCAGCTCAGGCTGTTAAATATTATCTTCTTCACAATGTAATTTAATTGAGCTACATTATATTCAATTATCTTCTTCTGCCTCAATCAGACAATCATCAAATCTTTACTCTCATACAGCCCTCCATTTTATTCGGCTTCAATCAAGCAAACAACCACCTCATTTATCGTCCATAATCTTCGGTTTCGACTACTTCTGCACCCTCTTTCATTTCGACAAAATCTATGGGATCGATGCAAACGAGTGCAACCTCGATCCGTTCACCATCGTATTAAACAAGAAATGCTGCACATCTTAGGGACTCGGGCCTGTGCGAACGCACGGGCTGGACAACTAGTATCTAATAATTATAAGATGGATAATGGAAATTCGCTTCCGTTATCAGTTGCGATAATAAATTTTATCATAGCATAGGTAAAAATACTACAAAAAAATCAGTCTTAACGGATAACGAAAAACGAATAATCTTTTTTTTTTTTTTTTATTAAGAAGAAAAAATTTTTATTTGTTATCTCCAAAGCATTGTCTAACAAAATTGAATGAGAAATAAACTCCGGTGGATTATCCACCCAATCTGAGGACACTCTAAAACGTCTGCTAAAATTAGCCAACTCATGAGCTGGTTTATTACAATCTCTATTGAGATAGCGACAATTCCATCTATTAAAATCTCCAAGCTTGACAGCAGCATTAACTAGAAGGTCAGCGTTCTCCCATGCTATGTTGTTTTTGTTGCCCGAGAAATACTCCGCAATTCCTTTTAGATCTGTCTCAAATATGACATCTTTGAAGCCTAACTCCCAGCTCCACGCCACTGCCTCATCCACAGCTATGCACTCTGCTTGCTCTGCGCTCCCAAGTTCGCCGAGGAACTTTGCTCTACATCTCCAGAAGGTACCTGCATGATTTCGAATGATTAGACCTAATGCAGCTAGTTTATTTTCCCTAGAGTAAGAAGCATATCACATGTGATGGAAATATAAGGGTGAGAAGGAGGATTCCATCTAGTCTGTTTCTGAGTTCTAGGAACAGTTAGTATGTTCACTTGCTTCAACTGTATCTGTTGTAGGTAAGCATGAAAATTCATTGCTCTGTCTGCACAGATCTTTGGGTTTGGGTGCTTTCCTTGAAAAATTACTTCACATCGTTCCTTCCAGATGAACCATGTCGTTATAATGATTAGCTGCATATGGCCGTTGTGATGCGTCTGTTCCTCTGACTGATTAACATACTGTTGCCATTCCTGAAACCTCTCTATCATATTGTCTTTGCCTGAGTTTAGAATGATGCTTCCTCCTGGAATAACCAACCATACCGCTCTTGAGAAGGGACAGTTGAATAGGATATGCATTGTATCTTCTTCCTCAGTTCTGCAGAAAGGACAACATGGATCAATATAGTCTAGGACTCTAGACATTCTTTCTCCTGTTGGTAAGATATCAGCCAAAGTTTTCCAGATGAAAAACTTTATTCTTGGCCATGTCTGTAAACCCCAAACATCCATCCACTGAACCTCTCAGATGACCAAACCTCTCTTTATGAAGCTTGTTATAAGCTGATTTAAGTGAGAAGTTCCCGTGTCTAGTGAGTTTCCATATTAACCTGTCTGCCCCATTTCTCGGTATTCTCATGGATAGAACCAATTGTGTTGTGTCACTATCAAAGATATCCTTATGTTATGGTGTACTCAAAATTTTATTTCAAAATGACCTTATGTCGTGTTGCCAAACTGCTAGCTTGAGAGATTTTCTTTGTATGGCAATCAAACTAGCTTCAACATACAAAGCACCTATTGGCTTACAACCACAAAACTTGACGATTAAAAATAAGAGTTAAAAAAATAAAATAAATAATTTGGTACTTTTACTTTTGTCTATGTTTTTTCCTTGCTTCATTTGCATTGCATTCCTTTACCCTACTAAAAGTAGGACCAGGACTTGATTTAAGTGATACTAAACTCTCCACATAACTCACTGATAGACTCCCACCCGTATAATCGAAGCTGCGGATTTTAAAAACTTTGGTTGAATCATTCTTAGGGTCGTATAAAATTTTATGATCGCCAGTATCTAATAAAACCTCCCCGTTTGTAGAAGACCACGCCAGCTTGAATAAACGAGTATGGATATCACGGAAAGGACGTTGAAAGCTGAATTGTTTAGTCCAAGATTCTCTCACTCCATAATCTCGCATTACCCAAACATCCATGGGGCGGCCGAAAGAACGTGCATCATAAACAATCAAACAGAGACGGTCTTCCAGTATCCCCACATGGTCATACACATTGTATTTTCGCCGAAGATGGCTAACTTCTTCTTCTTCTTCTGGATATAGGAAATCCACACATCTCTCGGTGTTGATATCAAAAGAGACTATAACTCTGGAACCGGACCATCTGGAACTTGAATCTTGGACAAATCCTGGCCAGTGAAGAGCTCCATTCAAAAGCCAAACAGAAAAGTGAAACGGAGGAAGAACCAGGTATCGTTTCATGCATTCGATAGTTTTACACGAGTTGGATCCGAATGTATACACCTCAACTTGAGAAAAATAAAGATGGGACGCTCCATTTGCCCGAACTCTTACAAGTTCTACTTTTACCAATTTATAATCGTCAATGTGGCTGTCGTAACCAAACCCATATCTAACTGTATATCTCGTTTCTCCAGGCCTGACATGGAAGCATGATGATAATATCTTATGTTCGCCAGTTGAAGGGTTCCAAATACAAAATGTAGAGTGTGATATACAAATGCAAATCAAACCATTGCAAGAGCCCACTACTAGGAAATGATTGTACTGACGTTGGAAAAAGTGAACGGCTCCATCACATGTAAGAGTAGTTTTTGGTTGGCCAAAGTAATGTTCGATTGATAATGGTGCTGATAATATTGAAGCAGAATCTATGGAACGACACAGAGGGATCTTGCGCGCGCTCGGCAGAGCAGATATAAGCATGAGCCTAGGGTTTTCCTTGTTGTTATTATGGTTAAGGAAGAAGTGATCCTTGATGAATTTAGGGTTATAGAGTAGTTCACACAAAGGTTTGCATACACACCTACACCTTAGAATAGATTTCACTGGTAACCTTAAAAAAATATCTACCTGAATCTCTTCCGGTAGCCTCCTCAACATCTTTCTTATTCCTCCTCCTTAGCTAGGGTTTTCAACAGAGGAGTAATATAGGATCAACTATTAGTCTAAACCTAGTTACTTATGGTTTAGGACTTTAGGTCATGGTTTCGATCGGGTCGGACCTACGATAACCATTGTCTAACCCATGTTATTCCAAGTCAGTCCTCCGTGTGCAGTTGTCACAACCAGCAAAAGAGAAATGGAAGTTGAATAATTTATATGTTTTGTGGGATTATTGCAGGATTTGCAGAGCCGGACTTTAAAGCTAGTTACACAACTAAAAACTTACCAATATGTAAGTGATTGTTATTTCTTTGGCAGTCTTAGATCATAATGTCACCTTTGTTTTTTTCCCTTGTTAGTTTTTGTTCGATCATTAATACCTCACAATCTTGGCGGTCATGGATGCCTTGTTGTAAAGTGTGTGCCTTGAATTTTGGGTGAACCAACTAGTTTTGGGTGTCTGTGGTGTATCATAAGATCCCTTGAATCAAATACTGGGTAGGTCATTTGAGTTGCATCGTATTCGTAGCTCCTTTTTGTTTCATGATAGTTATTTTACTAAGCTCAACAATATGCCGTCTGGGGTAGATGATTTTCTTGTTATCTTGTCACTTGTCAAGTCGTAAATGAGGCACATGTTTTAGGTGACTTTCCTCTGATCTTATAACAGATAATTACAGCCAATGCACATTAATATTTCGTCGTCCACCTAGGTGCATCCCATTCTAATTAATAAAATCAGTTGCAATTGACCTTTTGTAACCTCTGGGTGTGTAACATTGTTTGGATCGTTCAAGCTGTGGTCAATTGGTGCAAAGCTATTGATTTTATGCATAAGTGCTACAAGTTGGTTTCAACTGTCACATTTACAATATCTTACAAGTTGTGTAAAGAGACGAGATTTGAAAGTGTTTATGCTCTAAACTCTAGAGGTCCGAAATGTCAGATTCTGGTTCTAAATACTCAATTGTATAGTTATCCATATACTGAATTTTAGTAAATGTGTATATCATGTCTTGAGCTTGAATTTTTAGTATATGATATTGATGGGGCCTCTATCCTACAGGAGCTTTCTGATTTGAAGAAGTCGCTTAATGTGGAAATGGAACTACTAAAAACAGTATGTTTATCTGATTTCTTAGTGATTTAATGTCAAGAAAACTTACCAGGCCTTTACCCTTATTTTTTTGGTTTCCCTTTTGACTTGGAATGTTGTGTTTTGTTTACCAGGAGTTTCAAGTTCTCATGAATACTATTGAAAAACAGCAAGATGGTGTTACAACAAGTCTACAGATCTTGGGGGTAGTTAACTCTGCATATTGGTTCTTGGTTCTTTTTTTAATTGTATGTTTGGGTGCCTAACTTTGACATATTTTTCTTGAATTGTTATAGGGGCATGATTCGAATGGAAATGGAGATTAATGAAGTTCAAGCACAATTACGGCGAAGGAACAATGTCGTAAGAAATATCTTTTTGCAGCTTGCTCATGAATGCCGCCTTAAATACAGCAAACTAACTAGAGTTTTGAACCTTCAAATAGATCATAGCCTTACGTATAAACTTTTACCAAATATAATATAAGAGTACATTACTGCCATTTTTGGGGCACATATATAAACATGACTTGAGCCTTTTTTATGTAAAGCATATGTTTTTTTACGTCGCCAATAGATTCATTATTCTCCAGTTCTGCTGTTGTCATCTATTTTGGGTCATTTTGTCTCGAGTGTTCAGACTAAGCTGAAAATATGATTGTGTTCAGACTAAGCTGGCTTGAGAGGCCAGAGTTGACTCGTCGTTTGGACTATCAAGATCTGTCGACTTTATTTCTACATTTATTCTGCTTGTTTGATCTCTCATTTGGAAAAAAATCCCTGAGATTTGTCTCCAAATGAGAGGAATATTTGGTAGTCTATAAACACCTTTTCTTCTTGCTTTTGCTAGTAATTTTCCAAGTTTGGTGCATTTTCTGTTGTAATGTGGCTCCTCTAAATGAACCAATGTTGCCTAGAAGCAAATAATTGCCATGGTTAGAGCAAAGTCTAACTGGCTGTTTTAGGGGTCGGCTGATTTAGTAGGGAAGCCGGAAAACAATATTACTATCCTAGAGGATGTTATAAGGGGTGTCAAAAAATAATAAAAAGTCTAAATTAAACTATAAAATAAAAGCCTAGTTTTGTAACCAAAAACAAAATCTAAATCTGCTCCTTCCACTTCTCCCCATGTTTCACCACCATTACTGCCGGCACATGGGGCCGCCACCACCACCTCCTCTACCGCCACCGCTGCCACTGCCGCCACCACCTCCTCTTCAATGAAAGTGATGAAAATGAGTCCCTCCCTGAAAATCAGTTTTATTATTTAATTTTGTCTATGACTCAATTTTTATGCGTGGATTGTTTGATTGATTGATTAAGAAATAGGGTTCAATGAGATTTTCGTCTGCATTAAACCCTAGGAACCCAACCGAAATATTAAGTTTCCAGATTTTTCGTCTGGATTAGTTCTGTATTGCATGCATTGTTTCCAAACGAAAAATTGAGTTTGTTAAAACGTGCAAATGATCAAATTTTGGAAACAGCTTCAATTTTCTTAAACCCCTATATCAGCACTCGCCGGGAAACACAATGGGAGGAATGGATACACTAATAATCCAAGGGAATTATTGTATTATTATCATTTTTTCTCTCTTTTGAATTTCTTTTCCCGTTATGAATATATGCAGCTGAGTTTTTTGGTTAAATGAAAAAAGAAAAGAATGTTATCAAGGAGAACAATTACAGTTTGTCTACGAGTCTCTGATTATCTGAATTCGAATGTTATCAACTTCTAGACAGTGGCACTCATTTAAAACGCCCCAATTTAGCTTTTACTTTAAGATCTTTTTTTTTTGTTAGAATGAAACTTTTAAGATCTCTCGGCCGACGAAGAAAAGAGAACTTTACGAGCATTTACTCCTTTTGGCTTGGATCCGAATTTGATATGGAAATCTGAACACCATTAGACAGACTCCTTTTGTTCTTCTAATTTTTTCTAATTTTGTCAATAAAGAATCAACAACGGGCCGAATGAGACCTTAAGGGCTTCATATTCGGCTACCAATGAGGGCCAAATTGTTCTTGGTATCTGCCATTCGACTCTCTTATTAGGAGCCGAATGTTGATCTGATGAGACAGTTTGGTTCGTTTTGTTCCAAGTCCCCAAATTCTTTGAACTTCAATTTCTTTTAGGCCCATAAGGCCTTTATGATTGGAAGTTGGTTGGACTTGGAACCACTTGCTAGAATGAGATTTCAGACTAGTCTTTTTTTTGTTTGATAAACAGATTTCAGATGAGTCAGACGACTAAGACCTATATTTCAAAGCATTTGTTCAGTCACAAAAACTAATGATGATCCCTGTAGCCTGTAGTGTGCCTAAATTAGGTTGCAAAAAGTACATGTAATTGTTATTACGTACTTAAACAGTTTGGTTATGGATAAACTCATAGTGCATAAATCCAGAAATGTATTCCTCAAAACTCTTGCAGTGCATATAACTCATCATGAGACTTCTTACTACATCTCTAATTTAAAACAAAGCAGGATAGACCAGGCTTGGGTCGGCCTGGCCTCTTTGACACCTCTAAAATTTTGCAATAAGAATTCTCG
>JAJJMA010182199.1:0-16262 GCA_023529015.1 Papaver nudicaule
TGTATTTCGGTACCCCTGCTTTTTCAATTCTGATAAGCACAAGCCCAACTAAGAGATAAGGAGTTATCTGTAAAAACCCGCGTGAAAATCCCGCAGAATGTTCACCATACGGTTCACGAACCGTCCAGATCTGAAATCAAGGCCAAATACATTGAATCTACTGTTTAGTACATGTACGTGGACAAATAAAGAACGATTTGAAACAAATGAGGAAAATCTGGTGCCACTATTCACGAACCGGTTCGTGAACCGCCGCGTTTTTTATTAGGGTTTCGACTGGATCCACTGGAAGTACTTGAGCTGGGCCAGTTTTATTGTACTTAGACGTGTGGACGTCCTCGGCTATAATCCATGGACTCTGCTCTTAGAGTACTCCTTTAGATTCACCCAGATTCCTACATGTGAGTTGCAAACGAACTATTGCACTGGAAAATGTATTGAATCTATCTCATGTATCTTGTAACTTAATATGGTAGGAACACATACCAACATAACTCATGGTTATGTAGACAAGAGTAAAATCTCAATCGCTATTAGTATCTCGACTAAAGTAGCCGACTATTTCGAAAGATATAATAAGTAGAATAGAAGAAATTCCATATAATGTCACAACTCCTACTAACCTTTTTTCGATGAAGAATATATGATGTCTTCTTGGTAATCGTAGTCTTCGTCTTCAAGGTCTCAACTACTTTGTCTATTTCCCAATTCCAAAATCTAAATTTTATTAGGCTAAATCAAGAATTGTGCTTTGACACCTAAAGCTGACAACTAACTTGACATACCAACCTAGTGGGTTGACCGGACAATGCCCTAACAATAATGTTGTTAGTTATTTGGCTAAAAGAAAGAAAAGGTGGCGGATAAGTTGGGTTGTAAAGTGAAGAGTCTTCTTATGAAGTTTAGCGTAGGAGGATGTGATTGAGAAGATGAAAAGGAAACTAGCACATTGGAAGATGAAGTTTAGGTTTACTCCTATCAAGAGTAATCTTTCAAAGCTTATCCTATGGTCGCACGATTTGGGAAGTGATCCGATTTCACTTAACCTCATTTGGACCATATAACATTTGTAGTGCTAGTCGAGTATATAGCAAAATCAAATCAACATTATTTCAAAAAAGAAAAAAACAATTAAATCAAATAAAACAAATAAAAATCAATTTATAGGAATCATTTGGGATTTTAATAGTAAAAAGAGTTTTTTTTTTTTTTTTTTTTGAACTCAACCTATGGGTCAATCAGTTGGTCTCGTGCCTATGAGGCTATGATAGATGTTCGTCCATCTAACGAATTGACGGGCCACCACTTAATGTTGTTTTGGCTTCTATTTTTGTGTAATGCTGCCCACTTTTGGTTCGAAGAAAGAAAAAAAAGAAGGAAAAAGATTGTGTAACCACTCTCCTTCTTAGAAATTTTAGTCTCTTCTTTTCTTCAAAATACAAAAAGTTATTCTGTTTGAGCTGGAATAAGATCATTTAAAGGAGACAAAATATCAAATGTGTATGGTCGAAAGGACCAAAATGTGATTTGAATACTGGTTGTCATCTTAACACCTAAAAAGAAAAAGAAGACGCAAAAATACAAGGACAAACTATCTTTATAAGATTCATCCTTCTGGCATAAACCCCCCTTTTTAATCACAACCTATATCATGTCATGCATGTGAATTAAAACCCCAAAACATAAATCCTTTTTCTTTTTTATCATACTTTATTTATGTTTCTTAAAAAATGTAGTATAGCCGTCACCGGTTGGCAATGTTCCGGTGGACTGGACGCTTGATATTCATAATCATCATGCCTATGAACCCTCAAAGAAACAATTAAACAAACAAAAATACCAATTGGGAAATAAATAATGGGATTTTTCTTTGTTTGATTTTGTCTTCGAGAAAATCAATCTACTATTATAATGGTTTTGAGGTCCTGTGACAAGAACGAACGGTTTAGTCTGACAAATCCTTGAAACAAAATTTGCCTATTAAGAATATCCCAAAAGTTTACCCTGACAATTAGTAGTAGTTTTTGGATTGGAATAAGAATATTTACCATACCAATCAACTAGCAGAACTCAAAGGATTAACTATGTACTTCACTTTTTACGAACGGTATAAACTAACTTTAACTTTTCATCATCAAATCAAAGCATGAAACATACTAATGAGAAATTTGAATTTGTCTTAACCCAAATTTGCTTAAAATCTAAGCAAGCAATTTCACTACTTTCCTAAAGTTTATTGCTTTTTCCTATTCTTTTCTTTGACTAAGTAGAGATGGAGCTCAATTTTGAAAGAAAGGTATTCATAGGTATCATCAACTTCTTGAATTCCCAAAGAGGATTTCACTTTGAACAAGAGATACTTCACCCCATCAAAGTAACACGATCAACTTTTACAAACTTTGATTTTAAGAAATCAATTTCTAACAAAGTTTTTGATCAAAATTTTGAAGCAAACAAATTGGGTATACATTCATTTCTTCAAATTTCTAAACCTATAGAGTTAGACAAAACCCAAACAAGGAAACTTCAGTAGATCATCATCAATTAATCAATCCAAAAGACCCAAACATTCAAAATCAAAACATGCAAATTAAGTCACAGTAGTAAGCAAAGCAATGAGAAATTGTACAAAAAAAAAAGAAAAAGAATGTAAGTAGTATTATTACAAGAAATTAACACAAATATATATAAATCTTTCTTTTTTTATAATAACAAACATGAAATTTATCAGCATCACATATTTTCCTTATCTCAAAATTAATTGAGACCCATCATGGTCACCACCACCACCACCATAATCCTCCTTTTCTTTTCATCTCAAAAGTATAATCAAACCAAAAAAAGAGAAAAGAGAAACGAAAATTTACTAACTTCTGCATTTGCTCATTTTGCTGCAACCACGTTGGTAAGGATTAGCTTGAGCACCTGGTTTACAATTGTAGTAAGATGCACCTCTTCGTGAACAAGGAACATTATTCTTTTTCAATGAACCATAACTGATGTACTTTGTTGTTGCCAAAATACGTCTGCTAATCTCTGAATCCAGTAGGAATTCTTCTTCTAAAGATTCTCCGATTGTACCGTCGGCAAACGACGACGACGGCATCCAGTCGAAGCTTTGTTCGCCGAAAGCGTCGACGTTTGAGACTATCATTACAAATATTGCACAAATCACCAAGAGAATTGATATAACCTTTGCCATGGTTGTTGTTCTTCTTCTTCTTCTTCTTGAGCTGAATCAGAGCTTCTCAGTTCTGTGGTGTGAATTATGAGGTTTAATGAGACAGATAGATGAGAACGTTGTGAATTATAAGGGTAATGAGATTAACAAATGACATTGCTTTATATCCCAATTTACGAATATGCCAGTAAGGTATGATTTTTGTTTATGGACAACCACCACTTATTATTATTTTTTGACTTTTTGGAGTTTTGGGTTTGTTTTTTTTTGGATTAATATAATTCTTGACTTATTCTTTTACAAACAGCAAGAAAATCATAAAGCATAAAGATGTGAGGGTCACTAATGAGAATACCCAGATGCTTTTCACCCAATTGGTATGCTAATGTCATTTAGCTATTAAGAAGAACATAAATCGTTTTTGGACCATTTCCTTGATTGATTAACAAAGAAGTTGATTTTAAAAAACAAAACCAAACAAAAGGCAAGTTGATAATTGGAGTTTGGTTATTTATTGTTGTTGATAATTTAGACTATGATTGATTATTTAATTAAGTCTTACCAATTGTTGACTCAGTAATAATTTTTTCTCAAAAAATCATGTGTTCAACAACTTCCTAATGTAGCGAGAACCTACTCCCTACCCCCAGCAAATTATATGAATGTAGTTTTGACGATTAGTTCTCTCCGAAGAATAAATAGGTTCCTAGAAAAAAAGATAATTGGATAGTATGAGATAGTCAAAATGAATAGAATTCGTCAGATGCCAATACTTTTTCCTTTCAACGGTTGCTAAAAAAAATTCGGCAACCAAGTTATGCTGCATAGGAGGGAAACACTAATTGCATTAAAAGAAAAAAAGAAGGGAACACTAATAGCTTCGTAATTTAAATGATAGTTGAGGAACTCCCTTTTTAAGATAGAAAATTATTTATATCGTGATAAAATTTTAAGAGTGTGTTTAGTCCGAGGAAATCAAATTGTTTTCGAGTTTGTTAAAATAGAAGGGTAAAATTTCTTCTTATGGGTGGGCAGGGTTGGAGGTGTGTTGGCTCAACTTTCATTCCAGGGAGAGGGGTAGTTTTGGCTAAATCAAAAATGAATTCAGAATAGTAAGTGGGAAAGCAGCCATAGAGGTCTTTATCCGATGAAGGCTGTCATAATAAACGAGTAGCGTAACCAGAACACGTATAGAAACGCAAATGGCAACTTTATAATTAGAGCGTAAGAATATGGTTACTTACTGTGGAAATGAATACGAGAAAGGGACTGCTTCTACTTTTTTTTTTTTTTTTTTTGATACAAAAGGGACTGCTTCTACTTGGGATTGAACTTTGCACCTGTTTCCAGGTCTTCCTTTACAAAAAGAGATACTCCCCAAACACGTCGTTACAACGGCTCTTTTCTTTTTCTCTATCCCCTGTTACCGTTAAGACCTAAACCGGCCGTTTATGCTTAATTTTTTTCATCCAAATTATTATTATTTTTTTTTTTTTTTGAAAGGCCAGCTCATTTATTGATTAAGAAGTGTCAGTTACAGTACGACGTTGAGCACGAGCCAGACGATCATCATAAAGGATGCCATACAAACGTAGATAAGTGCAAAGGTTGTTGTTGATGGCGTCTAATAGCCCCATTTGCGAGTGCATCTGCAACACGATTAGCTTCCCTGTAGACATGAGAGATATGTAAATGTCGAATCTGCTGTAGGTGGTACATTGTTTCATGGAGGAGTCCCCATAGATACCAAGGTGCTTAAGACGGACCATTGCGAATGATAGTGAGAGAAGCGAGAGAGTCAGTCTCTAGCCATACAGACGTCCAATTGTTCCGTAAAGCCATACGTGAGGCAAGAAGAAGGCCCCAGGTCTCAGCAACCAACGACGTCGTGAAGCCCAAGGAGGAAACCATTGCCTGAATGAGGGATCCACGAAAATTCCTTGCAATAATGCCAGCACCTGCAATTCCGGGGTTACCCTTGGAAGCACCATCAGTATTCAACTTGATATAAGGGTGATTGGGAGGAATCCAATGAACCCAAATATCCTTGCCGTAATTGAATACAAGGCTGAGGTGGGCTATCAGGCAGGTTGATAGAGTTGAGACGGTGCAGTCGTTTGGACATAAGAAATGTTATAATTTTTAACACAATTTACATACAAAACTGGACTTCGATCGATAAACAATTTTCTTCTGAAAGATAAGCTAGGTTGTGTTGCGATTGCAAAGTGCTACAAGCCATTTTTTTTTTCTGAACTTCTAAAATTGGTTAAAGACCTTATGATGACTTTGGCTTGCTCAAGTTAACATTGGAGAATAAAAATTTAGTGTTCATGCACTTATCAAATTACTACTCTCTCTGTCTTAAATGTTGTTTTTTGGAGTCCCATAATATTGAAAATTTGAGTGAAAATTTTAATTTCGATTTTATTTAGTTTTTACTTTCACAACCTTTAAAAAAAATGTTTTCCCAATATTAGGAAACAAAAATTGTAAAAATAAAATAATAGTAATTTAGGATAAACAATCGATTTTCTTAGTTTCCTTAATGTTTTAACTGTTTTAGTGGGAACAAAATAAAAATACTAAGGACGTAATTAGTAGTTAAATGCACAACCTATAGCAGGTAATACCATTCTAATTGTTCTTAGTCTCCTGAATATTTTTCTTAGTCATATGGTTGAATACCATGCTCATTGTTGACCATCATCACAATATTCATCTATAAGTTCATGTCGACTGTGATCCGTAAATAAAAAATTATAGTCGATATTAAAATGGGTATAATAGTTTATACTCCATTCAAAGATAATAGTCGAAATGGTCTTATAAATGATACTCAATTAGTATAGTTTGATTTTTTAACGTTTTTAAGACAACCCATAGCAGGAAATCTTAGGTGGTTGTAAAATCCATAACCCCCCAACTAAATTGAGGCAGTCCTCAGCCGAAGGTTCTAAACAATACCAACATATGATCCGTTCTTTATATCCAAAGAAGTAGGTAATCTATCTATTTTCCAAATGTAACATAAAGTTTTATACTCCACCTTTGATAAATAGGTTGAATCGAAATGTTAACTATTATATTCTCAAGATAAGATTTTATCAATCAGTGATTGAATCGAAATGTTAACCACTATATTCTCTAGATAAGATTTTAGCAAATAAGTGTTTCTTTGGTTAAAAAAAAAAATCCAAACTAACAATTAGCCACTAATTAAATCACTATGAGAAAACTAAAAAATGATCAACTCTTAACAGAAGTCATAATTAAGGAGGCTAATCAGGCGACAAATGCTCTTGCTAACCAAGCAGTCATCAAATGATCTAGAATCCTACTCCAACAAATGTGCATGTATGGGTAGGGCGCATGGCTCGGTTCGGCTCGGTTTTTGGCCTAGCCATCACCATCGCCATAATCTTCGGGTTTCCAAATGTTGAACCATCACTGACGCCATTCATAATGGTTCGGTTTTGGTGAAAACCGAGAGTTTTGAAGAGCTGTCAGTTTTGCAAAACTAACAAGAAATTTTTTTAAACAGAAAGATAAATTGCACTTCTTTCATTAACTTTGTTCTTACAATGTGTTACATGATGATTCCAATTCCTAAGAATCCTAACAGAAATTAAGATGCATCAAAACATATGATAATTAATACTAAACCTAGAGAAGATGGATGGATAATATTAGCCTAATCTGGATGGCTATAAAAACTCGGTGCACACCATGGTTCTTCGGTTTGGTTCCACGCCATCTCCATCTCCATGAGGCTCGGTTTTCCAATTCTCGCACCATCGCCATAACCATTAGCCATGGCTCGGTTCGGTTTTCTCAATTTTCGGTTTGGTTTGACACAGTTCACCACGGTTTTCGGTTTTTTTGAGCAGCCCTATGTATGGGATGCTATATCCCCCTTTCCTACGCCATATCATCATGCATGACAAAATTGGACTTGGAGTTCCAAAAATTGTATCTCCTAAGCTCTTCTTAATAAATAAATAAATAAATAAATAAATTTGCCTGCCTTAAAAAAAAAGAAAAAGAAAAAAAAGTCATGACTAACGTCGTTATAGAGTGGAGATGGCAGACGTGAGTACGTGATGACTACGTCGCAGCAGTGGCAAGAGATAAAGAGGTTAGGAAGAATTTGTTAATATCTGGGCCCACAAGAGAGTCACTAGACGTCAAGGGGAGGACGGTGTTTGCGCGTTCAATTGGTTCGTTGGTTAAGAAGACAGCTGTGTCCTGTGTGTTGCTCTGCTCTCATTTTCCAACCTAATCAAAGCTAGCAGTAGAGAGTTGATACAAGTACCTGCACACGCACACCTACTTTTCAATGACTGCAGGGCAGGGAGGTCGAAATTCTACCGGTACCAATGTGCAAACTTCAATTTTCTACTACAAATCATTTGGTATAATCTTTCAACCCTTTTTTTGATTAACAGATCCACGACAATGTCAAACAGCTCTGATTGCTGTAAAAGAACGATACACTAATTCTTGCAACAAAAAAAAAACAAAAAACAAAGTATAGGTAGTATTTTTCTATCTTTTTCTGTTTTCAACACATATTCCCATTTAATTATTTTCAACAATACCTACCAAGAAAAACATAAACTAAAAAAGATTTGGCTGATTCCATCGTATTACCGAATCATCCAGGCACGTCTCAGTGGTTAGTGCTAATCATTATCTTTAAGAATAATCACCATCCGGTGCAGCCGGCCTGACTCTAGGACGCGTTAGTCCGGGCCCAATTCTTCAGTTTCAGCTTCAATTCAATAAATAAATCAATCAGTCAGTCAGGTACAATCTGGTGGTGCTAGTTCTTGTATCTGATGGAATGTTAAATTTCATTTGCTTATCATTGAAGTCTAAATTGTCTGAACTCAGAAAATCCCAACAACCAATAGACTTGTCTAAAACATCTCACATGGTGATTCTCTACATTTGAATCTGGTCTCAAATGAAGAGAAAAAAAACTGGGAGCAGAAAAGACACCAGTTTTACAAAATAATGACAACAATTTTACAAGGATATTCTAGTGTCGTGAAAAATAACTACAATTTCCATCTTTCGAGCTTCTGTTTTGAAATATTTTCATTTTTCGAGCTTGCTAAGTAATGCGTCCAGCTGAGGCAGTTCATTCACAATTTGTTCCCAATCAGGCATCCCCTGCAAGAACACAAACGAAATGTGTTATCGGGTAGTAAGAACACAGTCCCAACTAGTAGTAAGAGTCAATGGTTTAGGGAAACTCTCTGTTTTCATATTACAGAGTAAAATAAATTGCAGAGCAAAAGCATCATTGCATTTAAAACTCAGTGTAAAAGCATCATCATTGTAGTTATTTATTGAGGCATTTACGTTACTAGGCCTGTATAAGCCTATCTCCATATGTGTCTAACTCTTATAATACTTCACATTGGTCATATACATTTTATAGCGAAGGCTTCTATAAAGAGATTATGTGATGATTGACTCACCCTGCCTGATCTTCGAACACGACCATCTAGCCGCAATATTATATACACATCTTCACCAGGTGTCACACCTTCAGACTTTTGTTGATCACGAATCCACCTATATGAACACAAAATAGAATTTGAATGACAATATGAAAATGTTGGAAGTACGCTAAGATTCGTTGCAAACTGTGGCACAGATATAGTCAGAGTAATTTGAAAACTGTGGTGTATGTTTTTCAAAAATAGGCACTTAGGCATCCCAGTTGGACTAGGAAACCTCTGATGGGTCTAATTGTTTCGAATCTAAATATGTGAAAAGAATAGTCCTACGTTAGTTGTAACCCACAAGGACACAACATGTGAAGGTTAAGAGAGCTATAGCTATGTGGTTATGCACGACTTTATGGTTTAACTAAAATATAAAGGCTAAGGTTTTTCATGAGAAACTCACCCCTCCTAGATGTTAGTGAGACACCTTATGTGAAGAGACTTTGGCAAGACTTTATAAGTGAAGAGTGTATGCTCTTTATAATTTTCGCAACAACCATGTTTAGCTTAAGCTAATATTTGATTGGTGTAATCTAAGACAGGTTAGAATTATGCTCAAGTAAGGTAAGATTTATTAAGTTTTAAATCAGATGATTAAGATTAACTCAAGGTTAATGTTAGATTAAACTTAAGCAATACCTTAAGTATCCTGTTACGCAATTAGTGAGGTGGCTATCTAACTCGTGATGGAATGGTTGGATGGCACTCTTGCAACAAAATGATTTTCTTTTTTACACTATTCACGAAGAAATATAAGTAGAATTCAAGGTCACTATTCTAGCGGGAGTGTCTATTCTTCTTGTAGGATCTATAGACACTATGCATGATAAAGTTGTGGAACACCGAGGTTGTACTATTTAAGATGTTTAAGAACTTATATGATAAATATCGTTCAGCAAGAGCTGTAAGGTGATCATGGACAAGGAAAAGGTAATCTAGTTTATGCTGTGAAGAGAGCATGTTCTGTTGCTGAATTCTACGTGCAATTACTATATTGTATATATGTTGTAGGGTGTTAATACTACAAGTAATATTATTTCAGCATGAGGTTTTGTTCATAATCATATTATGCCTAATGTGATGAATTGACGATTATGTAGCTGAATTCTCAATAAGAGAAGAAGACCATCTCGTTGGAAGAAAATCCGTTGGGGCGTAACCCTCTTAGCGACGCGCCATACTGGAACCCGGGTGTAGTTTCAAATGAACAAGGGCCGGGTCGTCACCTCCGTGACGCGCCATGTCGACCGAATATGGTGTCAAATAAGCAAGGGCCGCTATGTCGCCGCCCAGATGTAGTGTTAAATGAGCGAGGGTTTTCGCACTTGACTCGACGAGTACGAGGGGCAAGGAAGCCAGCGGAGGTTCGCTTAGGTAATTGGAATGTAGGATCTTTGACAGGTTGGCTAAGAGAGATGGTTGATACTGCGTCTAGGAGGCGTGTAAATATTTTATACGTGCAGAAAACCAAATGGACGAGCCAGAAAGCAAAAGAGGTGGATGCTACAAGTTTCAAGCTGTGGTACACAAGAGCACAAGGGAACATGACCGGGGTAGGCATTTTAATTGATAGGAATTTTAAGGATAAAGTTATTAGCGTTAGAAGACAAGGGGATAGAATCATCCTAGTTAGGCTCTTAGTTGGGAATACGGGTTTCAACGTCATTAGTGCGTACGCTCCGCAGGTAGGTCTTAGTGAGGACACCAAACGACAATTTTGGGAGGATTTGGATAGCCTAGTTCAGGATGTGCCTAGCAATGAGAAAATTTTCATTGGAGGTGACTTCAATGGTCATGTTGGCACACGTGGGGAGGGGTTTGGGACTTGGGAGGGTGCATGGAGGGTTTGAATTCTGCGAGAAAAACCAAGAAGGTGAAGAGATATTGAGTTTTGCGATAGCATTGACCTTATGATAACCAACACTTTCTTTAGAAAAAGACAATCCCATTAAGTTACCGGTCAACACTCGAGCCAGATAAATTTTTTATTCGTACTAGAAGAGACGATAAGCGTGAGTGCTTAAACTGCAAGGTTATCCCGAGAGAATGTGTTGCCCCACAACACCAACTCATGGTCTCTGATTTTCGTCTACGGATGCGTATTCGACTTGACAAAGATGCCAATATTATAAGGACGAAATGGTGGAAGCTCTAAGAAGATGCATCAAGGAGAGAGTTTACCGATAAAGTCTTGGCAGGAGAAATAGGAAACGTAGACGAGGAGGCAAATAACATGTGGGATGAGATGGCAACTCGCATTCGGAACGTGGCTGCAAAGGTGTTTAGAGTGACGAGAGGAAATAGACGCAAACTGAAAGAGACTTGGTGGTAGAACGAGGATGTGCAAAAGGCAATCAAGGAGAAGAAAGAGTACTACAAAGGCTTGCACCATAATAAAAGTGAGGAGAACGTACAAAAGTACAAAGCGACAAAGAAGAACGCAAAACGAGACGGAAGTGACGCAAGAGGTCGGGCGTACGAAAATCTGTACCAAAAGCTAAGTACAAAGGAGAGTGAGAAGAACATCTCGTGAGAGAAAGACGAGAGATCTCAACCAAAGTTAAATGCATTAAAGACGAGGACGACCGAATTTGGTAAAGGATGCCGAGATAAAGAGGAGATGGAGAGAGTACTTCAACAAGATTTTCAATGGAGAAGATAACAACACCACGATAGAGCTAGGCGACTTTTTTGATGACACCAACAAGGGATTCGTTCGGAGAATCTAAAAATCGGAGGTGAAAGAGGCGTTAAAAAGGATGTAGGTGGAAAAGGCGGTAGGGCTTGATAACATCCCCATTTAGGTGTGGAGATGCCTAGGAGATGTAGGAATGTACGATAGCGCAGTGACTAGGGTTCGTGCTTGCGAAAGCGAAACTAGTGACTTCCCTCTCAAGATAGGACTACATCAAGGGTCACATTGAGCCCTTACATTTTCGTGTTATTGACGGATGAAGTTACAAGGATTATTCAAGGTAAAATCCTTGATGCATGCTCTTTACTGACAAAGTGGTGTTAATTGACCAGAGTAGGATCAGAGCAAATAGCAAATGGAGCTGTGGAGACAAACTCTAGAGTCTAAAGGCTTTAGACTTAGTAGGACTAAAACCGAGTATATGAGGTGCGGTTCCAGTGATACTAGGCCAGAGGATGGGGAGGTCACTTTGGACGGAAAAGTAGTTCCCATGAGGACAAATTTTGATATTTGGGGTTTATATTGCAGAGTGATGGAGAGATTGACGAGGACGTTCATCATATGATTCAAGCGGGGTGGGTGAAATGGCGACAAGCATCTGGAGTTTTATGTGACAAAAAAAGCCCCACATAAACTCAAAGGCAAGTTTTATAAGACGGCGATTAGACCTGCAATGTTGTACGGTTCAGAATGTTGGACTACGAAACGACAACATGTTCAGAAGATGAGTGTGGTAGAGATGCGTATGTTGCGATGGAGTCGCGGACATACAAGACGAGACTGAATTAGGAACGACGACATACGTAAGATACTTGGAGTAGCGCCAATTGAGGAGAAGCTTATCCAATACCGACTGAGGTGGTTTGGACATATTGAACAAAGACCTCCAGAGGCACCAGTGCATGCTGGAATTGTACACGGTGGAGTAATCACGAGGAGAGGCAGAGGTCGACCGTGATTGACATGGAAAGAACCAATGAAAGGAGTTTTGAGGGCATAGAGGATATCCAAGGAACTGACCTTGGACACGTACCAAAACCATAATTTGATTGCTGATTGTTTCATTTCTAGCCTACCCCAACTTGTTTGGGATTCAAGGTTTGTTGTTGTTGTGGAAACAGGGAACGCGAATGCTACTAGTATTATTATCTCGTTTACGCAACGACAGAGTTTAAAGTTATATAGCATTTTGTTCAGGAGAGTTACTTTGTGTTTCGGTTCACTGCATTGAGTCGAGTTTTGGATTGGTTAATCAACATGTGTGATTCTTTGCTGGTAATTATATATTACAGAAGGAGGTCGTAGTCAGTTTTGGCAAATGTAGATAGTATACACAGATTGTGTATATTGTTGAACCACGTTAATTTTATGTTTGCACCTCATTTCTTATTTTATCCTAGATCCCGATTTAGTGTGGTTTGGAACAGTTCGGAAATACTTAGGGTTTCTCGTTGGCTAGTTCGTTTCTGCGATATTAATATTTTGATAGCCCTGAACCGCAACAGAAGATACTGTTTGACTGATCAACATGCCCCTGAGGTAGAAGTTAAGCTTCACCAAATATTTGATTATCTAGAAGGAGATCGTAGCAGAAGTATTTCGGTACACCCTTTCTTTTATAAAAAAATATAGAGCAAGCAAAAGATAGATACCTTTCCCATTCAGCGGGCGAGACAGCCTCAGCTTTGAACCTGACTTCTGCTTTCAACCGTGCCTTTGCGGATATAGACTGAGCTCGAGTCTCAAAATCATCCTACAATGAGTTCACCACACATTAACTTTTGTTCACCACACATTAACTTTTCAATAAACAACCATAACTTTGAGAGTGCATGCTTAAGAGAAAAATCTTTGGCGGCAAACACGAGAATCTACTAGGAATGATTCTTTTTCCGAACATTAAGCTGCCAGCATATTTCAGTTGTCACGCGAATTCGCTGGTAGAGCCTCAGTGACGGTGTGCTTTTATACTTACCCCAATAGAAGGAAGAGATGTAGAAGCCTTCACAGAACCACCAAAGCCTTTCTTCTCGATTTGTGGCTTTTTTCCTTCTCCGAATATGACAGGGACCAAAATAACTCCCCGTTTAAGGAGTTCCATTCGGAAACGTTCTGCCCTTTGCATAGCAAGAGAAACAGTCTCCTTTTTCCCAGCCAGGATAACCTAAAAGCAGTCTTACTTGGAACGTCAATAGTAAGAGAAAGGAGAGAGTGGTAAATTCGATGTAATCTACTACTTTGAACTTCAGTAACAACATATTTGAAACTAAGAAAAAGTACTAATGCTAACCGGCCTAGCGTTATCTCGCAGCTGCACGAGTTCAACAATTCGTTTGGTTGAGAGACACAAAGGCAATCTTGATAGAGTTTCATCACGAGTTATTTGCGCAAGCTGCTCTTCTTCCTTTCTGCTGTCCCAGATAAATAATGCCACTAGTACAACGAGACCTGTAAAGTGCTGATTCAAAAGATCAGTCAATTTAAGATTGTTCACTTCTTTTGGCATCGCCAAATTTAGCCAAGTACAATCTAGGGTCTTCTTCCACCCAGTATATGTGTCATTGTGTAAATAGAAACGATAAAGTATCAGAATCTGCATCAAACATGATGAACCATTTTTTGTCAATCGAGACAGATTTTTCATGCTATGAATAAAAAGCTTTGCGGTACCTCCAATATTTATGGCACCATTTCCGGCAGTTTCCAAGAGATCAGGAGCACCATCACCTCCTTGAACTGCACGAATAAGCCTAGGTATAGTAAAGAAAGTTGAAATTCCAGCAGCTGCAGCAAATGCCACGTAAAAGAATTTCCTGACCCCACGAAATGGTGCTTGAACTTCACTGATGAGCTTAAGATCTCTCCTGAAACCATATCCAATATCTTCCCCACCTAGCCTAGCCTGTAATCAAAACAAAGAAAACATGGAGCTCACTATCTAAATTCTGCGAGAATTTCTAGATACGAATGCAGAATGGTCCAAAACAAGTCAGGGATTTTTTTTTTTAATGACAAAGCAGATATAGTGTTATCTGTCCTGTCACTAAACACTAAAGCCGTTGTGTGACCCATTCCGACTGCTTCTAAATTTTAATCAAATTTTTTCCCTAAACTATATAGTTCTCTAAAATAAGGATGTGTTAAGCCACTGCCAGCCGAGTTAAGGTAACAAATATAGAAAGAAACACGCACCTCTTCTTGCAATTCTTTAAACTCAGGCAAAGCTCTGAAAGAGGCCAAATCTGGATCATTGAGTATCGTTGCAAATTTGAGTTCATATTCCCTTAAACAAGTTCTCAAACACTCTGCTGCTTTCTTTCCTTCCCCTCTGCCTCAGAGGAAACACGAAGAATAAACAAATTATTACCCACAGTTGACCGTCACTGAACCAGATTTCTCCGAAGGATCCAAATATCATATTGATAATAAAATACACCAACTTAGCTAATCTTACCGGTATGCATGGCAGCAGGCTTTGTTATACAATGCAGCTTGATATTCTATTGGGGTCGGATTTAAAGTAAGTGCTGTGTCGAACTGAGAAAGGGCGTCTTTTACCTGACAGATCCATTGAACTTGTCAACATGAGTAATACAATCATAATAAACTGTTACATACTGAAACATTAAGTATCATAAAGAACCCATTGAAAGACACATAAATGCTTAACTTGAAAATTTTGCAACATAAAACTAATAAAATATACTCTTGGAATGACGTTTAACGGCCAGCATTCAAACCACCCTTGCGGATCAGCTGGAATTTTACTAATTATAGGAGCTCAACTAATGCATTCGAAAAAGAAGATACATTTTTTTCCTTCATGACTACCAGGTGGTCACAGAGATGAGATATCCAATTAGGAGTTCACCAAAATTACACAAATATAAAACTGCATGGGATCCAGATTTCCTAATACCATGTGTCACCTTCACTTACACCTATCCCGTAAATGATCAAGAAGCTACCATCAAATCACATTTTGCTAACAATAATTTTGTGCCCACCTTCATAAACAAATGTAATCTGGTATACGGCAACAAAAAGCTCTTGAGAAAATCTGAGTAGCTACAAGTGGCGATTAGTGTCATGCTTTTGTCAAGTACTTAGATCTTTAGTTCATGTCAGGCATTACACACTCATAAATAGTAATACCCCAACAAACCATCAAGGGGATTCCAATAGATTCTACGCTTAAACCAAAATAGAGCTCCATCTAATACCCCAAAATCACCAATCACATAAGTTCTCATTTGGTCTCCATACAAAAATTAGTCAAGCACACAAGTCACAACATAAAAGTGAAAAAAAAACTAAAAATTGACACTTTAAAACATAATTGAACTAAAATTTGTTGAATGCTTAAGACATTAAACTGAAGTAAGAAGTGGAAAACTAGTTTAGGGTACTTACTCTTCCTTTAGAAAATAGAGATAGACCCAAGTTAACACAAGACTCTGCAGTGTTTGTTGTTGTAGTCTCTGAAGAAGAAGAAGATGAACAAGAAATCAAACTAACTTTACTAATCTTGTTGGGTTTCAAATAGTTTCTCTGAGGAACCCATGAATTCCGTTTTGAAAATTTGAACAAATGTTGCTGCAATGCAAGAGCAGCCATTGCCATTTACCACTCCCCAAAATTCAAAGTTATCCGATTCAAATGGATGTTGGGTTTTTTGCAAGGTCCAAATGACACGTGGCGCAACATAATTAAAAGGATAATATAGTCATTATGTGACTTTACGAGGGTCTTTTGAGTCATTGTGAAAACACTAGTCTTTATAGCTCTTATTAGGGTTTTTCTCCATCATTTTATAAACCTGCGGCGAGTGTATCTACTCTGAATCCTTCTCTTTCGGCCAACGATC
>JAJJMA010182206.1:0-12635 GCA_023529015.1 Papaver nudicaule
GAAGGTGAGCTGATTCCAAAACAAGTCTTTTTCTGTGCATTGCTGATGGTTGTGGTAAATGACATAACAAACAGGTTAAAGGTTGTGGGGTTGCTTTTCCATGTTGTAATCGGTAACAGCAGTGATACCTCTTCTTAAGGCAGTGTTGATGCCGACACAAACTTTTATCAATTCTCCTGGTGCAAGACATCAATTTGTGTACCTCGCCCATGACCTGCCCCATCTCCTTCACGATCTCTTCACTCATTCACTCCGGTAGCATAAACTAACTTGTGCTGGATCCAGAAACATTGCGTTTCTGAATCCAATTCAGTGTAAATCATCAAGTGGAAGTATCCATGGAGGATAACAAGATTACCAGTTAAGCACCAGGGTCCCTTCGAAGGATACTATTCAATTGATCCTAATTTACAAGCTTGAAGATCATCACATTAGGATCCAGTTCAATACGACATGCCAGGGATTTTCACAAATGTTTCAACAATGACATTTTGCCATTGAGCACAATTTTTCCGACCAAAGCATATGACCCATTGAGTTGCATTGTTACTAATAGAGTGAAGAATGACATCATTTTCAAAGGCTGTTTGATTGAGCTTGGTGGTTATTTCACGGACAGTTTGGATAAAGAATTTAGGTATTCAAAATATGAGATATGAGTAAAATAAACGAGACTCCAAAATCGTATGACTGCTATTCTTAAGAAGCCTATCTGATAAAGAAAAATGTGGCAGAATATGATAATCAAACATTGATCCCAAGCCATAAGCCAGGGTGATACCTGGTTATACTGCAACTGAAACTTCGAGAGTTTGAGAATTACTTAATATTAAACTCTGTAGTATTCAACAACAAGCATGTCATTATATAATCATGTCCAGCCACACCCAAATAGTCGCTGCTAATAACCGAGCTACGCCATGATATCTGTTGGGAACAAAAAAAAAATGTAACATAAGTTGAGACATCTATGTTAAAAGGAGTAAAACGGCTAGTTAAAGTTCTTGAGCAGGCAGCAATTATGTTATAATATCATGTTAAACTCACCAAGTTCAGATTTCGGTATAGTTGGAATTGTTGTTTGAACGTATGTCTGCAAACAGCTATAGGTAATAGACATTTTACGTCAATATTTCGATTTAAGAAAATCTTAAGTTAGTTGTCAATCAACTTGGTTTCTCGCAGCCATTTCAGTCTCTTCAACTATGCGTAGCTTCATTAGCTCCCTTGACATTACCATTTAGTTGGTGCTCAGCTTTTAGTTCCTTTTTCTCTTCGAGTTGGTTTATCTTGTCTTCTGATGGTAAACTGCTGAGGTTTTCGCGATCTTGAGAGGTGAAAGAAGCTAGTGGTGGTTCATTTTGTGATATTCTGGGTTTCTTAGAAACATGAACCTGTCTTGCTTCTTTTTTCCAGTTTCGGTGGCACAGAACGCGATTAATGAACCCACTTTGGTTTGGAATTTGTAGTGCCAATGGATTTGGTTGGTTTATGAAACCAGCTTTTTTCATGTCTGTTTCAAGGCGCTTTCGAGCTCTATATCTGCGTTGCCGTTCTCTGTTTTTAGCACGACGAGCTAAAACATCTTCATGGCATCTCCTAACCTCACTCTGACAAGGAGGCTTCATCGAAGAATTATCTTGTGCTTTAAGAACATTGATACCATGAACAGTTTCCATTTGGGGCAAATGTTGAATCTGCATAAATAGAGATAATTATCATTTGTAGAATCACACACTACTCTCCCAAATTTTATTGTGACTTAAATTTAATACTAATACACAGAAATATACTTCCTTCATTAAGTTCAGTTATTTCTTATTTGTACTGGTTACCCTTGAACATGGAACTCGAAACAACTTCCAGAAAACAACTATTTTACTTTTTCAGTTTTGGAGATTCCATTCAACATCTTTGAATGTGAAAATTAAGTATCAAAGGGTTAGGAACATAGACTTGGTCTCACTACCCATTTTGTTTGCAGCTATTTGGGTTCGGAACCAGCAAAACTTTACTGTACAGGTTCCACCAATAGAAGAGAAATAATTACCAAACCCAGCAGGTAATTAAAACGATAGTAAACAATTCAGGAAGGTGGCAAGGTTTGGACGTATATACGTAAATTTACACCAATTTGGTTCTGAAAACAAAATATGGATAAGCATTGTTACCACGTGTGCATGAAATGCCTGACAAGGCTCTGAAGAAATATTTGGATTTTCCTTCGCAACAGCCGCAACAAGTTCAACGGTGAAAGGTTGTTCATATTGTGATTTCACTGCAGGTCTAATTTGAGCTGCTGCGGTCTCTATAAAAACCATGTAGCATTGGATCAGAAAACTTTTTATCATACAATGACAGATTCAATGATTGAGCAGGTTTTACCTTCACTGGTTTTAGAAGTAAATCCACATTTGGCATCTGAGTGAATCACATCCAACCCGTTATTGGCACAGACAGAATCTGTAATGAACAAACATGAGGGCAATAGAGTCTGTCCTTCTCTTCACGCTTAAGAGCCCTGTACCTTTGTTGTCTCACTCTATTCTTAAGACGGTGTACTTCTGTATTAACAAAACTTCTATCACATCTTTTCGCCATTATTGTGTAACCCTATCATCATTTCTAAATGTAACGACAGAACTATACTTTTCATTCATTACCATGAGTAGCCAATGCTATGAAATATCCTGAAAAAAAGAACAAAAAAAAAAGTGGATAAATCTTATGCTCTTAAATAAAACTAGAAATTACTAGAGAGCTTGATGATGCCCAGATGATTTTGGTGATAAACCGGAAATACGTACAGCATCCATTACTCAGAGAGTGTTTCGACATTCAAAGGTATTGTCCGCCCCCATTCTATGATCTATTATATATGTGCCAAAAGTCTTTCCGGAATCCCGGATAAGTTTGTAATCTTTCAACTGCCATTGGCCACCTCTGCCCAAGTTTTAGCCGGGCCAATCTAAAATTTCTAACTGCTTATTTAGTAATTACTCTCAGCCCTAAGGTCATACGAACATGGCACATTGCATGCGACGTGAATGATGTTATATTGGTGTACTAACTTGTACGCTAGACAACACTTCTTACGTACCCCATTACGTAATCAATCCACTATCTACCACAGACTTTCTCTGATCTTTTGAATCAGTTATGTGAAGAAAAGTTTGCTATCATAGACTTCTCAGAACAGCTTATCGATAAGAATGAAAACTCAATGCTAACACGAAACATGAATGCATAAAAAGTTAAAAACTAGGGGATAAATAATGATTTTAAAGGAACTTGCACGCAAGGATCAGGTACATGTAAAATATTTCAAGTAATTGATTTACCAATAATACTAATTACCCACAAAAGTAAGTAAATAAGTAATGGAGCCAGTCAAGTCTCACCTACAAATGGTTAGTTTCAAGATCGTACGTTTCACTAACCTGAAATTTCCAATTATCAAAGTTCTAACCTTAAAAGTTATGCAAATGCAAAGGGTCTACCTATTTCCAACAACTCTATTTGTACCCGTTTGGACCAGCTCTTCAACTAGCACTTACCAACGCCGGTTCAAACATGGCATGCTTTTTATTGCAGAATGCATCCTTATCAAAACAATAAATGGGAAATAAGTTTCTCAAACACTTAGTAAGACCATGACCACCTCAATCTCTGATTTTGTTATATATATATATAGTATATGAAGTTAATGGGTACATTGAGTATATATAGTATATTTTGTTATCTCTGATTAAGGATAGTGGAGGTTGAGCATTTATCATCACATTCTACATTGATGTGTGATTTTCTTTGCCCCCTTAAAAAATGGCATGCAGTGAGCGAACCACATAACAGTTTCGCTGAATCCCTAAATTAAACACAACAAATCAAGTCATGATTTGAAACAACAAAGAACAAGCAGTGAAGGATTCAATGGTGTATATAAGGATCTAGGTAATTGAAGATTGAATTCATATTGCAAAGAAGACAATTTACACGTGAAAAATGGGATCCAACTATTTTGGTTAAGAAATTCGTTAGAATATGATCCAATATAAAATTTAATTAGCAATATAAACACGAGAAAATCGAAATGTAACAAAAGAACACCTTACCAGATGAAGAAAAAATTTGGGTTCTTTTTTCTTCTTTTTTCTTTTTGTTGAAAAAACTGAGGGTTTCTCCGCAGAGAAACTGTTTTGTTGAGAAGGGATTTGAGAGAGAAAGAAGGGAGAGAGAAGAGAGAAAGAATGTGGGGGAAGAGAGAATGGGAGGGAAGGAAAGGGCGGGAGGGAAATGAGGGAATGGTGGTTTCGTCATGGACTCGTGAGGTTCTTTTCGTTTCATTTTTTCCGGACTCGAAACGGCTCTTCAGGTTTTTAGGGCGATTTAAGCGATTGCTAAAAACAGGGGCTGCTAGGGGCAAGGCTGGAATGGACAAGTCGGTACTATTGATTAAGGCATTTACATTTCTATGGTTTAAAAAAAACTAATCATACAGTAATTGATTGTAATTGGGGTGTTTGTAATCATTTTGGGGGGCAATCTTGTATTTACATTTTATTTGTAGTACAATTTCAACCTGAAAAGAGAAACCCTTTTAACCATATTGTTGGTCACTGATCCAGTCTCTTTCAGATCAGTCCAAATATCTCAATGCAACTGCTTTTAGTGGTTTTTCTAATTAAGGAAATAAGCATTTTCAAACTTGTTCAAGATATAGCACTTCAAGCACAACTTGCTGCAGCTGTGGGTGAGAAAGTAATTGTTCCAGGATAGGTGAAGTTCTCTCAATCGGTGGAAATCAGTCAATACAGAAGTTTAGAAGAAAACAAAAGGGACATTTATAGTCCTGAGGTCCCAAAGAGGACCAAGGCTGTGAAGTACACAACAAAGTACACACTACACACTCTAATTCCACACACTGAAGAGTTATATTGACAAATGAATTCCAACTGCCCTCCCCCAACCCCCACCCCAAAGAAGAAGAAAAAAAGGTAAAAAAATAAGTACAATTTCTATAATAACAGTAATAATAGTAATACAAAAAGGGAAAAGGAAAAGAAACATATAACATGCATTTTTGGAGCCGGTACAACAGCAACTGGACTGCAATTGCTCAGAAATGTGTACAAATCTCCATGATCAAGTTAACAGCCTCACTTACATTTCTAGCATCTAATCTCGTACGACCCAGCTTTAGTAATGTAGCGAACCCACTCAACAGTGTTATACCCGCTTTTCTCCCATACCTGCAAAAAGAATAACAGTTGATCAGCTGCAACTGGGGAACTGTAGCACAATCGAAAATATGATGAGAGAAGGGGGAAAAAAAACATATATTACCTTGAGGAAACGGACTCGTAAACCTGATGCAGTAAACATTGGAACCTGCAAGTGAACCAATATTTCGTAAGCGTCACTAGAATTTAGTAGCTCTAATACACAAATGATAAAAAGTGTTGCTTTGTAGAATATATTAGCAGCAACACAAGGACAAACAACCTAAGTCTTAATAATGACAAGTTGAATTAGAACTGTCATGTAATGAAGCTGAACAAAACTAGCTGTTATGCTATCTTGAGAAAAGGGGCTTAAAATTCGACAGTATGTGAAAGCTTCTAGAAGTCGTGACTTCCAAGTACTATGCTTGTGATGCTAGTTTCCATAATATATGTTCTAGCCCTTGAGAAATAATGGCAAAAGCTGAGAGTAGACTGTCAAATAAGATAAGGCTTCTCAAACAATTCAACTTGAGGTTTAACTATTAGATACAAGAAGAAGAAGTTGGTCTTGTAAGATATATGCAACACCTGAAATTCCATTTGGATTGGTGGTCTGGTCCAAGACTTCTTTTCTGCCATTGTGGAAATCAACTCGACTTCTGCACTCAAAGTTGGTTCAGTTTGTCCAGGGAATTTTCTGATCCTGCAAAGGTCAAAACATTACACAATTTTTTTTTTGGCAGATGTTGCATTTAAAACAAATGAATAATGAATGTAGGATTTGCATCTGTTGCAAAAAATAAACTGTTCAAAAACAAAACTCCTGTAAAATATCTACTTACTACGTCTTGGAAAAAGAATAAAACTAGGGAAATGGCCAGAGGAAAGAAACCATGAGTCAGGACTAACTAGTAATTACTATTCAAATGATTGATTAATCTAGCGGTATTAAATACTCACTTCCAGACTAAACAATCAATAGAGGCATTGTACTTGGCTCGGCCAGTCGTTACTTGGAAACTTGTCTTAGCTGTCTGCTTTGGTACTGGGATCTTGATCACAACTCCAAGTGCAAACATTTTTGCTCCAAAGACACTCTTCACCTGATATTTAGACGTGGTAACATAAGACTACTGTAAAAGCATGTGACTGCACGAAAAAAGGGTTCTTCACAGTGTCCGCAAACCTTAACATTTACTTCCATCCGTGTCCTACCCAGTTCCTTGATAGTTGGCAATACCCGAAATGGAAGGTTTACACCCTCTGTAATACGGTACCTGTGTAATAAAATTTCCATTACACCGAGGAATAGGAGCCAAAAGTAACAACCAACAGAGTTTCACCGAAAACTAAGATACTTTAAAGAGTAGAATAAAACGCTAATTCAAGTTAACTAGTAGACTTACTTCATAAGCTCAAATTCACCATCAGGTGGCACAAAGCTAACAGTCTTTTCTGAGTTGAACCTCGTCAAGTTTACACACTGGTGAAAGGTAACATCATCAAGCTCAATGGTCTTTCCGCTGTAATCAGTCGCATAATAATAACTTAGTAACAAAAAGAATCGAAAATGATGTACTTCGAGGGATAACAGAACGCTTGCAGCAACAACATGTGTTCTAAACAAGAATACAAGCCCTTTCTAGAGGAATAAAGTATAAATAAAGTGCTGAAGTGCCCACTAAATCAATAGAATTCATAAAGCATATATCAGGTTTGGAACGACACTATCCATGTAAAACATCAGAAAACTGGACAACAACACCTTCTATTAAATATTTGAAAAAGAAAAGAAATAGCACAACAGAAGAGAAGACAATGGAGCAAGGCGAATCACAAAAAAAAATTTGAAAAAGAACTCCCACAGTGAAACTATTTACGAAAGTTAGAAAACTTGACTGTTTATGATAGTCTTAAAAGTTGTTCAACATGGGATAAAAAAATCACTTAAGCTAGTCTATCCTTGCAGGTACACTTGCGAATTGCCATGCTTTCCATAGATCTCTTAGCAAATAAGATGAAAAGAACACATAACGAACAAGATTAACTAAAGTCCAAGAATCAGATAAGGCATGTTCCCTTGATTCTATCCATGCAAGTCCTTGACTAGTATTATTCACAAGACTGAAGTATGAAGCTAATTTCCAAAGTTCTACGTAAAGAAGCATCTGGTTGGAAAACAAATAGAGAATCTTAACCCTAAAGCTAAATCTTGCTATCCTAAGGTCAATAGATGAATGATTTACCAATGAATCTTTGGAGGAAAATATCAGCCAGAAGAACCATTTTAAAGTTCAGTTTCATCAGAAAATAAGGATATCAGAGGGAAACTTGTGAAACATAAACCTAAGGAAACTGCATTTAATATGCAAGTGGAAATCAAAATGCTTGCAAGAGATGACTGCCCTCAGAAACTACCTTTTGGTAGGCCGAGCTTTAAGCTGTGATTCTTTTTCAAGGCCAATTTTATCATTCAAGCCCAACTTCAGGTCAGGCATACCAGAGAGAAAGCATTTCATGAGAATTTTCCCAGTCACGTCACAACGCAGAACACTGCCTATAATGACAGAAATGTTGTTCAGGAATCAGAGAAAAAGAACAAATAATTGCGTAGACAATAATTAACAGGGAGCAGCACATTTCCATACCTTTTGAGGACATAAGAAGATTCACACTTTCCACAATATCCAGAAACACCTGTATTGACTGAGTGTCAAAGTTTGGGATTCAATGTATCAGATTTATATAAATAAGCCAGTCAACTTACCTCATTTTTCTTATACACGAGGCCTTCTCTTCGCCAGCCAACGGCACCTGTAACTTGTAGTGTTGCATTTGGGACTGGTTTATCTGTAGGCTAATATGTTTTCGATGAAAATGGTTAGAGAAACATATTGAACATAACGGAACTCTATGACCTGAACTTTGTTCAAGTATGAAACAAACGAGTCTAACCTTGGATGAGAATGGTGACCGGACTCCTTCCTGAGTGATGTACAGCTTCAGAATTTCAGGAGAAAGGTTTTGGGGGTATCCAAAGTCCATGATTTCTACAAATTCAAAAAGGAATATCAAGCAATGATACATGGACTAAACCACTCAAGAAGTAGCACAGCAACAGGAAATAAATTTGTTTAGCTAGTTGAAGCATATCTTGACAACAAACAATTTACCCGTTTTATAATCCGTATATCAATGGTCACATAAAGTAAATTGCTAGCACAAAAACATAATAGATCTTACACAATAGAAGAAAAAAAAAACAATGAAGCGCTAAACTGTATCAAAATTATGGAGGAATCTCAAGTCAAAAGATAAATTATAATATAGCATGTTATGACTCGAGATAAGGGTAGCCTTTAAAGAAATATTGCTCAGACGAAAATATGGGTCAGAATGAGTACCATCTAAAAGCTCGTATATCAGAACGAAGTTATTACGAATGGCATCTTCATCAAAAGCACCACCAAAATAGGATTTGAACAGGGCAACAGCCTGCACCCAAACGCCACATCATTCAAATCAGCTAGAAAAGAAGATGCAAGATACGACCAGACAAGTCAAAGAGAATATAAAAGGTATGGCATTAACATGTTATGATACACCCATTATCATCATGCACCCAATTAATCAGTTTTCCGTGGGTCTGCAAAATCTTCGTAGACTGATACAAGGTGACTAATATAAATGCACAAAAAATTTGTAGTCTTCTTCTGCCAAATCGTCATACAAAATGCCAATTAATGAACTGACTTTGGGGGGGTGGGGGGTTTGATATTCTGACAGCTCATACCAGATTTGGAGACTGACAGACATCTATGTCTCCCATAACTAGATTTGAAGGAATATAGTGCATTAGTCTGGTGGTAGATTATTTATATGTCTGGTGAGTATATGTCTGTATCATGGATTTTCTGCCTTGGGTAGATATTCTGCTAAGGTTGGAAATTGCCTTTGGTATGAGGTATGAATGTAATATATCGGAGTCTACATTCTACACACATTAAGTATAGAACATTCTTGATGTAATCAGTAACCTAACTAGCTGCCTGTCAAGTTCAATCTTTCAAACAAAACTTCCTTTAAGAAGTAAAATATGACTACGTTGTCACATCCATCAGTCACACCACTACACTATTATCATAAAAAGGTCTGCACAACTCAACAACGAATACAACACTACCATACAGAATATAAGCTATTTACCTCAACAACAAACTTGAATGCACAAGCAACATTTGCATTGCTGCTGACGACAATCACAATGTAAACATTGCTGATTCTCATGTAAAAGAAAGAGCAACCCCCAATCTGTCGAACAGGGCATGTACCAAGCTCCTTTGTCTGCATTATATGCGTGCGGAATGCATCCACCATATTTCCACTGATACAAAAGATGGGATGAACATGAATCTAAGATTCTAACTACCAGGAAATAGAGTTAAGTAGAAGATAAAGTGTAACTACCAAAAGATACTGACTAATGCATCCTGATTTCACGGTACAATGACAAGCATTTTGCAGGTAACACCGAAAGATTATTTAGGACAGCAGAAACTCATAAACCCACATGTATTAACAATAATAGTGCCTCCTATTAATTATAGAATGAACAGCAAGGAAATCCAAGTAAACTCTCTTGTTATGGCTTTATTAAATAACAAGTTGTTGTGCAAATGAGTTACAGCTAGCCTTTAGATTCGAACTATTAGTGCTTCTGCATTTATAATTAGATATGTGTTGCATCATACCATTTATTCTGTGGACTGCATGGTCATTCTTTTATAATTCTATAGGGACACTTTAGTTAAAAGGGCTCAAGTTGTGGATGCCCGCGCCCAAAAGAGAGCCATTATGGGCTGTTGATGCCAATGCAATATTTATTAGATATGTGCATATCACAATAGGCAGATATTCAGGATCCACAAAGGAACCAATCCGATAAAATAAAAGTATACATACACCAACAGAAGAAACACGACAAAACAACATACAGTTACTTACACCTAAGAGGCTACACAAATTCAGTTAGATTACGAGTAACATAACGAAATCCCACCCAGAAAATATTATCAACAGTCACACTGCTGGGACAACTACTATATGGACTTCATTTGGTCCAGTAATCGTAGAATAGAAGATGATTCCCCTTAGGATGATGATACAACATCAAGGTCATGCAAATAAACTTCTGAGTGCTGAGCGTAATAAGCTCCCATATCTACTACTAATTTGAGTACCTAAAAACTTATCTAGCCCTAAGAAGCTATTGAGTTAATATTTGCTAATATCCAATCTACAAATTACTCATAACCACTGAATTGCATTACCCCTGTATGCTAATCATTATGAAAACACCAACACTGGATATCTAAGGCCAAAATGCAACTTAATTTCTTCCACCACAACCTTATACATAGAAGTCAGTTTAGCTAAAATTTGAATCTCAAGGTTTTTGACCCTATATTAAGCATTTGAGAAATATTAACCTAGTTTAATGATCAATTTAACAATCAATTGTCACTACGATTATATGTAGGGAAACTTTTAAATAAATTGGGAGAAATTACCCGACATCGTCACGGTAGAGACGATTAATAAGAACGTCTCCGCGGAGATTCAAGAAATAGATAGCTGAAGCTGACACCGGCATCCCTGATCCAGTGGATCGAGAGTTTTTCTATTTATAAATTCCCCAATTTCAGAAATGAGAAAGATTTTGAAGATCCAAATCCCCGAATGTTAAAATGTGAATCAGAAATTCATCCACGGAGCAGATCTAGGGTTTCACAAGGGGAAAAAAATAATAAAAAAAAGGCACTTTCTTTCTTTTTCAGTTTTCTCTCAATCGACCCGGCGACTCGTTCTGTTTTTCGTTTTTCTTTTTTGTTCTCTCTCTTCTCTCTCTCTCGTGCTTCCTGAGTTTCTAACCTCTATCTCAACTCAAATCAACAGGGGTTTAATTGACTATGCAGGTCAATTTTTGACTAGTTTATCTACAGCACCTGTGCGAGGGCACATTTTGATGAATACTTTGTAATTAGATTTGAAAAACCGGTTACCCGGTCACACTCACACTCCTGATCACGTGACCGTTATATCGTGTTACGACGGATGTGCGCATGTTTAGAACAAAAAAACGTGTTAATTAAAAGAAACCTATGCGGATGTGCGGTCCATATAGATAGTTAGGGTTTTTCTTAACAGTATATAAACAAACCTATGTAATACTATTACTGTCTTCTTCCCTAATAAAATTATCCATTAACGCATGTAGCTGTGCTACGGAGCTAATAATATTTTTTTCCTAAAAACAGACGAGATCCAAAAAGATGAAACAATCTTCAAAACCTAATTTCGATGGAACTTTCAGATCCAGAGCAGATGAAAATCAACGTCTAAATCCATTTCAAGCTAAAAATCGACAACAATAACATATGCACTTGTAGATCTGATTTAGCTAAATGACGTCGACGATGTCCGATTCATCAACATCCTCTAATTTCGTCCCATATCTGTGTGGATTACAAGCCAGAGCAAGCATCCAAAAATCAAACATCCCCTTATTTCGTCAAAATCAAACGAAAAGATAAGTATTACTCCGCTTTTTCGTTTCAGCTGTGATGATTTATTGATTTCATTGTTTCATCAAGATACGTTTCTTGAATTATTTTTGCCACAAAATTCATGATATGCACATCTCCTTCTTGTTAAGTTATCTAACGCATGTTTCTTTTGTTTCGAAGTTATGCTATTAGTGTGCCCTCTATGGTGTTATTAAGTGATTCATTTGACCTGTATCGGCTTAAATTTCCAGAAATAAGTTGGCTGACCTTTCTTTTGTATTTAGGTGGTGTCCAATTTCGTTTTTGGTGATAAAGCTTATGTCTTGTGCTTGAGAAACACTTAAATTGATCCTCTATGGTTTGGTACCGTTAACAAGCTATAAAGATCACTTATTAAGAATATTATGCAGCTATATCATCATTCGTTCTCCATGGACAGCCACAAGGTCTGGCTTGCATTAGAAGAAGAGATATAATTTCGTCTTTGAAATGTCAGGCAAAAGCTTGAAATGATAACACTCATCCGTCAGCAGCATAAACGTCGATTTTCATCGATGCAAGGATAAGTTTTGACTATCTTTTACATTCCTATGTATACGACGTCGGCAGGTATATCTATAGTTTTCTCTTGGCTTTTACGTTGTGATGTCTGAATATGTTGCCTGTCATGGCGTGTTTGTATTTTGTGCTACACTTTGATTTGTAATACCCATGCTAAACCACTATATGGATGCATTGTTGTGATTCATCTCTTTTCAGTTATCTAACAAGTCATGTTGATGTCTTATATTTTGTCCTCATCTATGGACCCATTAAGGCAACATAATGTCCTCATTTGAAAACACCT
>JAJJMA010182218.1:0-21782 GCA_023529015.1 Papaver nudicaule
AATCGCTATAACTCTACTAAAGTAGTCGACTATTTCGAAAGAGATAATAAATAGAATAGAAGAATTTCCATAAAAGTCATAACTCCTACTAACCTTTTGTCGATGAAGAACATTCGATGTCTTCTTTATATGCACAGTCTTCATCTTCAAGGTCTCTACTACTTTGTCTATATCCCAATTCCGAAATCTAAAGTCTAGTAGGATAAATCAAGAATTGTGTTTTGACACCTAAAACTAACAACCAGCTTGACATACCAACGCTAGTGGGTTTGACTGGACAATGCCCCAACTGTATAACCCAAATATGTCGGGATTCCATGATGAAGTTTACGGTGGTTTGAAATGGATAAATGCATGTATCTCAACCTCCAAGTTGTGTGCTTTCGTTGTGGTTTTCTCAACCACACTGACAAAGAGTGTTCTTCGGATATTGCACAACTACGACAGTTGTATTCTATGTTTCCTTTTCACATACTCAGCATCAAAATGAGAAAGTTCTTCTGTGATAGTCTCAACTGTCACTTGCTTTTTCTACCACTGAAGAACCCACAGATGCACATGAAGATCAGCCTGAATTGGGTTGGAAAGGAAATGACATCTCTCTCGGAGCAAGTTTGGAAACCAATGGATGTTATACGCACTGTTGGACCAAGTTCTCAGCAAAATGCTTTTTCTAGCCTTCCCTCTGCACCAACTGTTGTATTTTCTGGTCAGACTCCCACTCATAATCTAGTTGGGGATGCAAACTCGGTTCCTATTTCTCACCTTAATCATCTACAGAGGATTAGGAAGCCTCGAGAGAAACAAACTGATCGATTATTTGCAGATGACTCTATCTTGACCGGATTGGCGGATTCAAAATTTGGAGGCATTCCACCATTATTGGGCCTTCGAAGCAAGACTTTGGTTCACAATGCTCTTCTTTCAACACTACGGCAAAAACGTTGGGTGTCCAAGCCCAATTCTTACAAGAACTTGGAGACCTTTCTGGATACTTCCTTCCAGATTATAGTGACATTCTAAGCAGGAAAAGATGAAAAAGAGCAACGAGAATTGACTTAGGTAATGTACTTTTCTTTCGCACATATCTGAATCGTGAAATTATGTCACGTTTGTCGGAGCGCTAAGCGCGATAGTCGACAAACAAAATCCTAGGAAAGGCCATATATCTGCACCAAACGGGAACTCCAATCATGTAGATAGGCGGTATATCGTTGAGGCCATATAATGAGATTAAACAACTGATATAAGGCATTTAAGAGAGTATCCCTCGACTCAAGCTTTTATGAATCAAATATCTCTTTTAAAGACGCTTTGCTAATGGAATTCCGGTGACTGTCTAAACATTCCTGATTAAGAGCCCTAAGCCTTCAACCAATAACAGAGGGAACTCGCTTCTCTTAGCTTAGAGACCTTTTCTTGGTCGCAACAACAATTTTCTTCGCTCTGACAACCTTCCCGATCTTAGAAATAACTGACTTTTTTTCTTCTCCTATGAGCACTTCCTCTTTCCTTTCTTCGCACCCATCCTAGAAGATATGCATTCTCACCCACTTATCATGTTTCTTATGATTGATCTGATCAAAGATAGGAAACTCTCTAAAAAAATAATTAACTCGAAGCGGGTCTAAAAGCTTTATTGGCTTCCCTTTTGAGGAAATAGCTTTGTTGACCACTTAGTCGTATCCCTTGCATACTTTGCTGTAAACTACCAGAATTTGTTATCCTATGAAAAGATCTAAATTTTCTTCTAATAAAAGTACCCGATCGTCTCCAAGGTTTGCTACTTCTACTCAAGTAAGTAATGAACCTTTTTGTGCACTTGAAAATTCGTCCAAGGATGTGAATCTAGAGAAAGTTTCAGAACCTGCTGTTATGGTGACCAATCCAAAGAAGAAAGTCAAAGGAGATTCTTCCACAGGTAATCGTGATAGAGGTGTTAAAGCTAAAGTTTATCCATCTAAGGAAATTGCTATTTCAGAAGTCCTACAACAGCTTCATGACAATTTTAAGCTTGATTATGAGGTCTTAGATAAATTTCGTAATCTTTCTTCTATCTTTGGAAATCCCGAATTAGCCTACAGAGTTCTGTCATCTTTGGTTCGTCCCGAAGATATCACCAGTTTGAATTCTTTGGATTTTCCTATCTTCAAGATTTTTGGTGCAGATGCGGCGATGAATGTAATTTCCTATCAATTTGTTCTTATTAACTGCCCATATAATGTTTACCATGAAAATTATACTAATTCTTCTTTTTATTTCAGAGTATGGTTGCGCTGATGAGCGGAATGCAAAGGGCTGAAAAGGCTGATAATGATTTTCCTGCTTCCAAAAGTGAGATTGAAAGGTTAAAGGATTATGCGAATGAGACTGCAGATCGTTCTCAATTGAATGCATCATTTTTAAAGGATTTCGAGCAATTTGGGATTTCTATCTCTAATTCTCAGAATCTTTTAAAGGAGAAAGAAGAGGAGTTGAAGCTTCTGAAGGCCACTAAATCTCTATGTGATTCTTCTATAACTGAAGTAAAAGAGCGTGCTACAGTAATGAACATGCTTCTTACTGAGTCTAATGCTTCTAAGGCTATTCTTGAAAAGGAGTCTCTATCTATGGCAAAGAAATGCTTTATTCTAGAATTATCTAATTCAGAATTAAAATCAAGTAATGATGCATTAGAGAAAGAAATCACTAGTTTGAAGTCGAGGCTCCGCATCCTTTAATTTGCTTACTATTTTCTTCTTGTATTGCTAGTTTTTCTTGCCATCGTGGAACAATTTTGCGTGTCTTTACTTCTGCTGGATGCTATATGTTTGTATTATTTGTACCTTTGCTTTTTTTTTTTTTTATGGTTGTTTATTTATTTATATGTGTGTATGGCGATGTTATGGTTCTTGTCTTTCGTTTGCTTAATTTTGATTTTTGGGTTTTCTACCTCTTCCCATTTGAGAACACAGCTATTTCTTAAATGGTGTGAACAGTCTTATTTCGAGATACCTGGCCAGGGTCTCTTTCAGTGCTGTTGTTTGAACTTCAGGTTTGAGCTTCTGTTATATTTTGATCGGGGAAGCTCTTTACCAGGATCAGTCTTAGTTATTTAATGATGGCGTTGGTCTGTGTTATAAGACATCAGATTCTGCCATATAACATTTGGACCTGAGTAGACCATAATAGGGTTAAATTGTTCCCCTTAATGCCTTTTGATCTGAAAGATTTAGTCTTACCAACCTCACCATTTTTGTTTGTTAATTTTGCAGCTTGTATAAAATAATTTCTCGCTGTTTGCAGCCTCTTCCCTTCTCTTTGATATAGTACAATTATAAGTAATGAAGAGGATAAAATTCTCTTTTTTGTAGACTCTGTATTCTGAGATATTTTCTTTTACTACTTCTTTTTTGTATTGCAAATTCTGCTGATTTTTATAATCAGAGTCTGCTTTTCAGGTTCTGATTTGATGAAACCTGTTGTTGTAATGTCAAATGTTTCATGTGATTAATTATGTAACCATTGCATAAGTATGCTTAAACAAATGACACGTGCTCTTATCATGAGCTTTCTAATGCTCTAATCTATGAGATTTTCGCTTATTTGAAACGTTCTACGCTCTAATATGAGCTTTAATTATGCTCTGACATGAGCTTTTGTCATCGTTTTCTGATTACAAATTTCTTCTTTAAACTTATCTTTTAAGGTATTGTAATCTTATATCTATTTTATAGAAGTTGTCCTTCAGACCCTGATTTCATACTTGGTATGCTGAATCTTGCCTTGTTGTTTCGTATGAATCTCCTTTAATCAATGCCAATACTGCTAGTTCTTTCGAGACTGATTGATTTCCAGGTAATGTGCATACTCCATCCCTTGTTTTTAATTTCAGCTTTTGATGGTATGTTGATGGTACGGCCTGCATTACATGTAGCCAGTTCCTTCCTAAGATCACATTGTAAGGCGACTTTGTGTTTAACACCAGAAATGTCACTAACGTCGTAATATGTCCTGCTTTGACTGGTAAAGTAACTTCTCCCATTGGGTAGGTCCTTGATCCGTTGAAGCCTATTATTGCAGAGGTGTTTTCCTTGAGTACTCCTTCTTTTGTTAGTTCCATCTGTTCTGATGCTTGAAGATAAATGATATCGCATGTTGAACCTTGATCGATTAGAATTTTCCTGCAATACCAATTGTCAATTAGTAGTTCAATTACTAAGGCATCAGAGTGGTATAGTTACTCCAGCCAAATCATGTTTTGTGAAAGTAATGTCATTTGGTGGTAGAATCAGCTCTCTGCTTTTCGCATCAAGGATACATCCTATAGAGTTTACTTCTTATAGTTTTCTCTTTTCGTCTGAGATATCTACTCTTATATTGTTCACAGGCATTGGATCTGAATGGATCATGTTTACGCATCCTTTGACAATCTTTTCTGGGCTTTTACTTCCTGGTTGTGCTGTACTCAGAACAAATTCCTTTAGATACCCTTCCTTTATCTTCCTGTCGATGAATCTTCTTAAATTCCTGCAGAAATTAGTGTGATGACCATATGATCCATGATATTCGCAATAAGATTTCCCTTTTCCACTATTTCTCATTGGTCTTGGTGGTTCATAGAATGGCTCGTCTTTAATACGTTTTAGTATTTCTTCGGGGGATGCATTTAACTTGATGAACGTTTTTTCCTCTTCTCTCCATCTACTTTCAATATCTTCCTGTGGATTTTCTTCTGATCTGGCTGGTCCATTGGTGACTTTGGCGAATGTACTCTCTTATCCCCTGAAATTGGTACTGTCGCATAAATCTTGTGTTCGGGGAACATCTTCTTGTCTGACTTTGTTAAACCATTGTCTTGTTCTCTTCGCACGAATTTCCCGGCTTTTCCATAAATCTCATCCAAGGAATTCAATACAGAGCGTGAAAATGAATCTCTTATGGGTCCTGGTAATAGTGCTTTTTTGAATAATACACATATCATCTTTTCATTTTCCTTCCCCACTGGTGCTGCCGTCGCTTTGAATCTACGCAGAAATTCTGTAAATGATTCATCTAGCTATTGTTGTACATCAAATAGTATCTCAAGGACATCTGTCTGTTTGATATTGCATGAATAATTCTGTTTGAATTTGTCTCGAAGATCTTCATATGTTGTAATTGAATTTTCAGGCAAACTGCTGAACCAATTAAGAGCGTTGTCTTGTAAACTGCTTGGAAAGAAGCGAGCCATTATCAATGTATTGTTAAATATAATGCCATCATCTGTTCATAGTAAAATATATGTTCATTTGGATCGGTATCTCCTTTGAATGTCCTGAAAGTTGGTAAATGGAATTTCTCTGGCAAACTGCATTTCTTGACTATAATTGAGAATGGTCCATCGTGAATTTCCTAGCTGGATCAATTTTTGGCTTTGCAATTAGTAATCTCACTTTATCCTCTTGCTCTTGAAGCATTCTTATGATATTTTCTTCAAATGTCTCTGGGTGTCTTCATACTGTAGTTCTTGTTTCTAATTATGTTGGTATATGGCTCATCATTTGTTGATTTGTGATTGCATTTGAGTTGTTTCTCTGTGCTCATTGGTAACTGCATCTGTCATTCCTATCTGACTGGTACATTCTTTCTGGTACAGATGTCGGCAATTCTAATTGAGATCTGAATCTTCCATATAGTGAGTCTGGATTTGTGTTTGGCACTCTATTTGTCGCTATTGATTGTCCTGACTGAAGCATCTGTAATCTTCCCACCTTTTCAGTTAATGTAGAAATAGACTTCATCATGTCTCTGAACATGTCAGCTGGTAGCTCAATGACTGGTGACCGTGGTAGCATTGGTTCTTGTCCTGACCTTCTTGTATACGGAATATCTGTGATGTCATCAATTTGGATTGCGGTTGGCTGAATAACAGGTTCTGACATAGTTGTTGACGAAAGAGGTGCTATCTCAGGAGCTGATGGTAATATGCTACTTGTCATTAATTGTTGTGTTGCTGGTTCTGATATTATCTCGGTTATCACAGGTTTTGTTGTTGTTGATATTTGTTGTTTTGAAGGTGCAGTATTAGTTGGCTGAACACTTGGTGCAGGCTCTGCTATCGTAACTTGTGGTGTTGTATCTGGTCTTGTAGGTGTCCATGGTGGCATTCCCAGAGTATGCACTGTTGTTGTGTTCTGAGTATTAAATGCTTCTCCTTGTTCTGTGGTAGTCCGTTGAGGTGATGATATTCCTGATCTTGTCTGTATGCGCTTTGGAGCCATTTTTTTTTTTATGAACTTCACCAATGAAAAATCAGATAATTAGTAAAACTTAATAATAATTTTATTTTTAATAAAAAGAAATCTAAATTGTCATGAAATTGAAATAATTATATTTGAGTATATTTGAATGAAATCTTGATATTCTCCATATATCTTTGCAATTCTGAGATTCTCCTTATTTTGTTGTTGAAATCATTATTAGATCTGAAAAGGAATACTTGTATTCGAAATTTGGGTTAGCGAAATTCAAATCATGAAAATAATCTTTCTACAATTCTTCTCATATTATCTAATAAAATATCAGTTATCTGATGTATCTTCGTTCCAAGAGATCTAAATGAAAAGCATAAGAAAATTAGTATTTAACATTTGATTCTAACAAGATATGCTTCGCCGTCTACTGACGAATCAATTACATTTCACAATATGTTTCTTGAAAAATCTTCTAATAATCATGATGATTAGATTTATATTTTCTAGATCTAAAGCATCTATTTATTCTATTTCTAGTGTATTTTGGGATATCTGACGGTTGTAAACATTATCATAGGTTAAAATCTATCTACCGAATCAAAACTTCTTATATGTGTCTGTATGTACTTGAAACAGATTTTGTGCCAAGTGTTTCATTAACTAATTCTACAAATCTAGGTTTTCATAATCCAATTTTCACTAAAGTTGAAATACATTCCTCTGTATTACCAAGTATGACTGGAATCCGAAGTAAATAATCTAAATCTGGATGTAAACAAGATTTAATTGTATCAAATTATGAATCATGCAATATATTTCGTAATCTAAACATGCAAAGAATGAAATCGTAATAATTTAATTTAATCGATTCTAAAATGAAAAATAATCTTATAATTTGAGAAAAACTTCCCTGAATTGCGATTTCTTTTAGATCTGTTAGCTTTTATGATTTGATCACGTCTTTGAATCTTCTTATCCATAATTTCTTTATCATTCTCATTTCATTCATCGGTTTTTTCTCATGAAACATTAAAAAATATTAAATCAATTTCCCAATTGTTACTAATTGGCTATATGTACTTCAAATCTATCAACTAAAATGTTTATTTACTCAAATTTCTAATTAGACATGCAAATTTCTAGATCTGAGATTTTAGGTTTTTAAATTTAGTTTTACCGCCAAAAGTTTCCGACCAATAAAAACAATTCATAACGAAATAAAATTCATTGAAAATCGTTTTAAAACTTTCAAATCTAAATATTAAGGATGAAATATGCTCAAAATGTAAGAATTCAAGCTTAGTCGGCGCCAAATGAAGATACAAAATTAGGTTTAAATCATACCTTCACCAATTATCCGGTGTGAATCCGGTGATCTAAGAGATAATTAGATTTTGCTTTGATCTTCTAGCCTTCTGTTTGTACGGGAATATAAATTCTCATACAAAACACGAATATTGCTGATGATGATGTAAAACATGCATAAACACGAAAATAAAGAAGACCCAGATTTTACGTGGTTCGACACTGTTGTGCCTACATCCACGGGTGAATCCCCTTGGGGAGTGATATTTTATTGATTATCTGGGTACAACGAATTTAGGGTTTTGGAAGGGAGGAGACAGATTTCTAGGGTTGCCATCTTGTGGCTGATTTCTGTATGGTGGAGTTGGGATCCTTTTCTAGGTTTATGTCCCCTCTATATATACAGTTACAAAATATGTATTCTACCCTAATTCTGATTCTGCAAGTATCTTGGGCAGCAAGGCTCTGGAAACTTCTGGAATCTTCATCTAGCTCTCCAAAAGCGGTTCTGGACCAGTCTGTACGGAATGGTTGACTTGACCGACGGTTGACTTTGACTTTGACCGATAGTTGACTTTGACCAACTTCGGTCAACAGTTGATTTTGGTCCTCCTTGACCAGCGGTTGACTTCGACCAACTCTGATCAACGGTTGACTTTGACCACCTTTGACCAGCGGTTGACTTCCCTCCGTTGACTGTTGACAATATGGACTGCTGGACTGGGCTGGCAGGATGAACGGCAGGTTGGCCAACTGGGCTGGCAGTTTGAGCTTACAGCTAGGCGGTCTCCAAAAAGGGCATTCTGGTCCAAACTGTGGCAATTTTAGCCATGGTACAAACACCTTCTCTTATTGATTGAATCTACTGGATCGACAATGTGTTATGAACGACTTGGTTCAACTAACCATATCAACAGTAAAGTAAAGAGAGAGATTGTTGAGAGAAAGAGTCTAGTCTTGTTTTCTCATTAATGGATTACTTGGTCTTACAGATGAGGCATGGCAGGCCTTTTTATAGACGACGGGAATACAAGTTTAGGGGTGAATTAGTAAATACATCAAATAAATATCTTAGATCCGATTGTTTCGCTCGCATTCCCGCCTCTTGGATGACAGAACCTCGTAGTCTCCTTAGCAGTCTCCGTTGTTGCTTAACCGCCTTTGGTCGTGTCGGGTTCTGTATCCACAACCATTTGCACCTATCCGAACTCTGGTACCTTGGTCTGATCCTCCTCTGGGTCGTCATGCAGGACCTGCAGTACCTCTCGTCCAGTTCCTGTTGCCTTCTTTAGTGGATGCTATATTTTGTCATCCACACTTCCTTCGTAGCTTTTACCCCCTACAGTTTGCCTCTTTCCTTCCCTAGTGTTGAAAATGCCTGGGAAAGAAAATTTCTGTTTCGGAACCGTCTTCGTGACACGTGCCCCATTATGCCCTTGAAGTGACGTTACAGTGACACGTTCTGCATGTTCCCGAGATTCTAGCTACCTTTTGACCTTCCAACCAGTAGCGTTGGTTTTCTTCTACTATTTAAGTTTTGGTTTCTCCCTCTAAAATTTTTTGGTCCTTTCGTATTCTCCCTCCTCAGCTCTGGCTTACTGGTTATTCCGAAACCCTAAACTCCATCTCTTGATCAGACGTTCTATTATCAGAATCCTCTATCTTCCCCTGTTTTATTTCGTGTAATATCTCGTAAAGGTGTGTTCTTTATTGCTTTAATGCTTTCCTAACCTTCAATCTCTCCCACCTCTGCAATTTCCGGCACCGGCTATATCTTCACTTATCCCCGTCGTACTTTCTTTCCTTTCTCATGGCTTCTTCTTCTATAGTCGAAGCTCTCATCTCTAAGATGAGAAATTTGGGTTTTAAATCCGATTCCTTTGGCCTGAGGGCCGTTGATGCTCCCGGTGGTCGGTTGTCTCCGGAGTTGGTTGTAGAGTACCGGTGCAATGAGGAGAGACTTCTAATCACATCCCATCAGATTTTTGCCGGGCTGATTCCCCCCTTTCACCGTCCGTCCAATCCTTTGTTTCTTGAAATTCTATGCTCCCTGCCTAGTCCTCGAGGTATAATGCAGCTTGCCTGCAACTCGATTCAATTGATAAATGAGTGGGTCTCTAATTCCGAGAACAATTCCAAGGCGGGTTCTGTGGCGAAGTTTTATTTTACTGCCGAGAATTTTTTCCTTCACTTTGAGCCTTTCTTGACTCTCGACAACGAGGATGCTCCCTGGGGTGTTTGATTCAGACCTGTAAAGGGTAAGGTGAACTTGATCCCAAAGTTTCCAGACTATTCGATAGATGAGGATTGGTTCTCGGAGCCTGTATTACTTACTGGTCCCGTTCTCCGAGGCTGGAAAGATGCAGGCCTCTTTTCCCTCGTAAGGAGTTCGAAGCGGGTCATCAATTCTCGACCCAACATCTTTTTACCATACGTTTTTCTGACGAAGAAAGAGAATTATCTCGCCAGGCTTTACAAAGAGGGAAAGGCGTCTCTGAAGATGTTCCGAGGAACTTAAAACGTGTTCGTGCAGGAGAGGAGACTATGGATCAGGTAGCAAATACTTACTAGCCTAGGATGTGTTTTGTTTAGAGTATAAATACTTGCCTCTGTTTGTTATCTGAGAAAGACGGATTCTCTCCTGCAGGATGGGAGGGTGTCTACGACAGTTCTGAGTTTAGATGATGCTTCCATGGATTTCGAGTTTGGGGAGATGAAGAAAAAGGTTATCAAGCCTCACAAGAAGGTTGTGAGCAAGAAATCCTCGAAGGTGGTTTCGACGGCCCAGGAGAAAGTGACTTCGAAGCCCCAAGGTGGTGAGATGGGGATGGATCTTTCGGATAAGCTACCTCTTTCGGAGGTTGTTAATATTCCTGCTCCTATTACTGTCCCTAAGGAGCCAGCCTACTTCGAATAGTGTTATTTCTAGCGCACCTGCCTTGGTTGATACTGCCTCTGCCTCTGCCATGTTTGCCGCCTATGCCTCTGCCATGGTTGCTGCCTCTGCCATGGTTGCTGCCTCTGCCTCTGCCATGGTTGCTGCCTCTGCCTCTGTTCCAGCCAAACCCTTGGGAAAGGTCGTCCCTATGGTTGATGTTTTGCTTCCTCGAAAGGATGGTTCTACTATTGACACTGATCGTCCGAAAAATATGGTTCTTAGTTATCCTCGTAGTTCCAAATTTCTGCCTGCTCCGAGTTATGATGGAAAGCACGTTCAACCATATACTGCCAAAAGATTCAAGGAAACACTTGTAGGGAACCACAATCCCAGCGAATTATCCCTGGAGATTTCATCCCGATTTAAGTCTCATGTTTCTGACCCCGTGCGCCATCCTCTTGATCCTTCGTTCTGCAAGAAACTTGGTGATATTCTTGGAGGTGATTGTCTCGAGGAGAATTGTGATCCTCGTAATCCTTCCCTGTCTTATGAAGAAAGTCTCGTCTTAAAACGACTTTCCCTGAGTTCGGAACGCACTGATAGGTGCCTTAAAACACCTACTCAAGAGTACCTTATTCATACACTTTAGTTAGATTATGCCTCGTACATTGGTTATTTAACGTTGTTTTCTATTTGTGCAGGTACAACGACTGGTAGTCGTAAAACAAAAGAAAAAGACTGAAAAATAAGCTTGTGCTATTCCAGTCAAAGAAGGTGCTGGGCTCGAAAATACTGTGTAATGGGCTTTATTGCACAACTAACAAGCCTGATGGAGTGAGTGGATTGCACCACTGAGATTCGCACATGCGGGGAAGGAGAAATTTCCTTACAAACCAAATGTCTAGACTTCATTTTCACGACCAGTTCATTCTCATCTTCATTTCTGGTCACTATATTCTTCAAATTTCGGAGTCGATGTATTCTCGCCAAAGATCAAAAGCTCAGTTCAAAGTCAAGATGAAGAAGAAAGAGTGGCTGGATTGTGTGGACTCGTTGCCAATTTCTGGTCTATTGGAGAGGGCTTTGATGTTGCTGCCATGAATGGTAAGAGCTACGGGAAATGATTGAAGTGGTTTTTGATTACTCACATGTTGAAGAACAATGGGTTTAGATGGATCTAGAATATGGTAACGACATGGGTGAGTAGTGTAGCATTTCTGGGATCAATTCTGACCGCAAGAGAAGGGGTTTGCTGTAGCTATATCCGTGAGTTTTATGGGTTAGAATGAGAGATGGTGCTGTGCAGTGAGATGTTCCTATTTCCGTGGTGGTTGTCTGTGGGTTTCGTGAAGTTTTCAAGGCATTACAGCTACCTGTGATTATGGCATCGAAGTCAAGCTGGAGCAGGAGTAGAGAACCGAAGGTGATTTGAGTTCAGGTTGTGGTGATTGACGTGCTGCTGCTGGTATTCGCTGCTGAAATGTTGGCTGCTGTGGTGGTTCTGCTGTTGCCGTTTTGCTGTTGCTGTGACGGTTCTGAGCAGGGAATAGGAGGAAGAATGGAGGACCTTTGGAGCTAATACACTCAAGGGATTATGGTGCTTGTTTGAGATGAGATTTCAGCTGGATTTCTGGGTACTTCTTTGATGTATGGAGTTGTCGATTTGGGCAAGAATGAGAGTGAGTATAAAGGGTTCTGAAGCTGATTGTTCAGGGATTTATGGAGCTGATTTACAGGAAGAAAGAGCTCAGACTTGTGGTGTTTGGAGGCATAGTTCAGAGATGGTTTTTACAGGGATTCTCCTCAGTTTGTTTGGTTGTTGTGTTACTCTTTTGCCGTGGGTTATAGGTTCTGTGGCAGTCTATAGGGGTCAGATGCAGTCTGCAGTGAGAAGGCAACAGAGAGAAGAGGATCTGGGTGCAGGAATGACGGCCATGAAGAGAGTTTTGATTGCAGTTTTGGGCGTGGTTTCGCAGTGATTTCTGTCCAGTTTGTAAAGCTGTGCCGTGTTGTGATTCAAGCAAGATGTAGAAGGCTATAAGAGTTGTAAGAAGAATGGACTGATGTTGGCTGCTAAGTTAAAGGGATTGGTCGGGTTCTGGTCGAGTTTTGGTGGGAAAAGGTAGTGGTTCAGGTGCTGTTTCTGTCAGAAGCAAGGGTTGCTGCTGTATGTTGGTGCTGGTGGTTAGATAGGTATTGATTGAATGGTAAAGGGAAGCTATGGACTGGGTTCAGTGATTGGATGGGCTATGAAACAGAGGTCCAGAATTTCATTAGGGTGCAATAGAGTTTGGCAGGAGAAAGGTTATAAAGGAGGCGCAATCCAGAGACAGGGACATCTTTTACATCTGTTTTTGGAGGCGCAGCTGAACCAGAATTCCTGGAGTTTTAAGTTTGCTTTTCTTTTTATTTTGCTTTAGATTTTTGAAACAATATTTTCACAGAGATATGTTATTTTCTTTAAAAGACATGAGTAGCTAATTTATTTTATGATAGGGATGAACTTGACATCCTGAGATACGAGTTTTAATCAATTTGCATAAGTATTTCAATTCTTTATTTTTACTTGTTGTGAATCTTTTATTGTGCTTTAATATTTATGGGTCTTCTTCTAGTTGCTTGAGTGCGCAATCACGTAGCTAGTTGACAACTCTATTGCTAGTTAGAGATTCTTCGATCCGTAATTGTCGAGAGTCGATAACAACAAGTAGTAATTCTCGATTATTGACGGCAGGATGTTGTTAAATCATTGAGAAGTAGAAGATTACCTTAGTTCACAATCCGAGCTTACGAGTGCGTGGCTAGGTCTTACCCCAATTCATAGAGTCTAATGCTTTTGATTTGAATCACTTAAAGAGCTTATTTTAGGTGTTCTAATTGATTAGAATCCGGTAGTAGAGCACTTCCGTATCCGGTGACACAAGGAATTGATTAGAATAGTTGAGCTTATAATTATTCTAGGGTGGTAACAAGTAGGATATTGCGAGAAATATGCTTTGTAGATTGATTATGCTCTATTTCATGGATTGATAGGAATTCCTTAATCGCTTTTATCATTATTATTTGATTCAAAATTCAGTTTACATATTTTTGTTACCTTGATATACTCTCTTTAAAACGAAGATTGAACTTTATAACAACTAGAACTCACACCTCCTTGTGGAACGAATTCGACTTAACCTACTACTTCTTTATTGAGTTGTTTAGAGTCGAGAAATTATTCTTGATAGGTTTGACACCTTATCACGCACTAATTATTTTCTCAATCGTTTTGCTAGGTGGATCATCATGCCTCCGGTTTTCTGGGTTATTCCTTTGGCTTGTTTGGCGAAGCTGAGTATTTTGAGCGGAAGTTTCTTCGAATGCAGGAGGAGCTTGCTAAAGAGAAGGCTCGTAGCGCTCATGAGAAGATGAAGCTAATAGGTACGATTTTGTGTGCCTTGTGATTTTGCTGAGATTTTAGTTATGATTGCTTATGCTGAAAAACGCTTGCTACCGTTGCTTGTAAAAAAGGGGAGCTAGAAGAGGAGAAAAGAAAACTCCACCAAGCTAACTTAGCTCTTAGTACTTATTCCCAAGAGAGTCAGAAGTATACTAATGTTGCCTACGAGGTTGACAAAGGTCGTCGAGATGAAATTGAACGTCTTACGAGAGAAAGGACTGAAGCTCGAGATGATCGAGATTATTATAAGAAGAAAAGGTTAGAGGCTGAGAGTCTTTTAGTCGAGGAGAAGAGAAAGAGAGTTAAGGCAGAGCAACTACTGGATCATGAAAAGGGCAAGAATCAAAAAGGTGCTCAAGAGATGCACCAATTTCAATTGGACATCACTCGGTTGGCACAAGAGCGAGATGCTGCCCGCAAGGAGCGGTCGATTAATGCGTCTGGCACTATGAAGCACAGATACTGATACGGGGACACGTATACGGGGATACCGACACGGGGATTCGTCAATTTTTGAAAAATGGGGATACGTGATACGGCAGGATACATATATATATTAAAATTATTTTATATAACAATAACATTTTAATGATAAAAAACACATGAAATAAATGTAATAAACTAAAAAGCCTAATAATACCTAAAAATATTAAAAAAGATGAATAAAACTAGCTAAAACTTCATTCTCTCGTCAATATTATTTTCATCAAAAAGCACCGCTTGTATTATACTATACTATATTATATTATAATTATTTGGATAATTACAAATTTTCTATAAATATTTGTATTATGTTATAAATATATTCCAAGTATCCCCTCTCAAGTATCTTAGAGGTATTTCAAAGTATCCCTCTACCCTTTTGGTAATTAAAAAAAAGGGATACGTAAAATGGAGTATCCAATACGTATTTCCAAGTATCCCCAAGTATCCAAACAAGATACGTCGCTGATACGGATACGTCGCCCATTTTGAAGTATCCGTGCTTCATAGGTCTGGCAGAGTGGTAATTGAGAAATTGGAAGATGATAATAAGAATTTGAAAATATAGGTGTCAGCTTTCAGCTTTGAAGAACGTTAATAAGGAATTAGTCAAAGAAAATGATGGCTTGAAGAAAGGCTGTAATGAAATAAGCAGGGATTTGGGAAAGGCGAAATCTTCGAGAGACCATTTTGCTCGGCTAACTAATGAATATCGACTTGAACTTGCCAAATTGGGATGGGGTTCCACCGAGGATATTAGGGAATGGGCTCCCCAGCCTCGTTTTACTAATCAACATGAAGTTACGAATTATATGATTGTAAAAGAAAGTAGGACCTCTAGTCTTGACATTCTGTTCTATTTATGTTTTATGGGTATACTCTGATAGATTGACATCTTTTTACTTTTCCCCCCTTGTTGTAGGCATCGAGGCCAACTTGCTACAGAAGGTGTTCAACGCTGAGTCTGCGAGAGATGAGAGTGCTGCTCAGCGATTGAGGAGTCAAATCGGAAATTGGAGTTCGAGAGGAAAGCCAGGATCTTGCTCGAGAGTTGAACCTAGAACGCCGACTTCGGACTGCTGACACAAATAGGCATTTGAAAGAAATTGATATCGAACGAAAGCGTCGCTCGACAGATTCTGAAAGAAATGCCTAGGATCTGGCCGCCGAGCGTGATCATCGCCATCAGTGTGAAGAAAGTCTGAGAAATATGATTAAAGCCTTTGCCTTCTTGCGTCCTCAACTTAATCATGGAAATGCTGCAGAGGAACTGCTTACTCGATCTGCCTTAACTACTGCTCTGGCGGCTAGTAAGGCTTGCCGAAAACATGGTCGTTCTCTTTTTAGAGATATTGGGGTCGAACCTGCTGGCTATGGAGCGCTTGGTGCAGATGACTCCGACTTAGAGCTTCCTGATGATGTAAATTTGCTTCCTCATGAGGTTTTTTTAAGGCTAGTGAGGGAAGAGTTGCGTCGAAGGGGTATATTAAAGGGTGTGTCCGAAGGTAGTGACTCGGGGGATGATGGTGATGATAATGATTCTGATGGCACGCCCCCAGGAGGCGCGGAAGGTCTTCCTGAGGATCATCCGAGAGATGATTTCGAGAGTGATACCGAGACAAAGGTTGGTGAGGGTACTGAAGGTGACGGAAAGGATGTCAAGTTGGATGATCCTGGTGATTCTGGTGAAGTAAACACTGGGGGTGGCAAGGATGTTACTTTCGATGCCAACTATAAGGAGAATAGTTATCTATTTCGAGAATCCGCCGTAAAGTATAGTGAAGAAGAAGAAGCTGAGCCTATGAAAGAGGATACCCCCTTGAAGAGAGACCTTTCTGGCTTTCGAACTCATGAAGAGGATTTAGAAGTTGAGAGAGAACTTTGGGATTCAATGAAGATTTTCTCTACCCCTCGTCTTGATTCTCTGTCTGGCGCACCCTCTCTTGGTGTTTAGAGAGCGAGTCTGTTTTATTCTCAATTTTTTTTTTGTTTGATGAAATGGATTTTCCGCTTTATTTTATTATCCATACTTGTATCTATGACTTTTTGAAATAGAAAACCCTTTTGTGTTGTGTTTGGCGAGCGTTCCTTTTTTTTATTATTATTATTTTCTTGCGATCAGGCACAAGTTTCACTTTTTTGAAGATTTTGGGGCCCTAAGGCCGCTTAGAGCATGACTTCGGGGCTTACTTCGATGTTAGAGATAGTAAACCAAGCTAGTGGGGGCTTACGGATCACCCTTCCCAAAGGCTTTGAGCTACTTGCCTGGTTTAAAGCAAACGCTAGCTATCGAGGCCGTAGGTACCCGTTTTTGCCTCAGTTTTCAGGTGGGTATCGAAGATACTATGTATCTTCCGAGAGGACGTGAAGGTGTCCTGATAACCCATTTATCCCGAGTAAAGTATGAGTCTTATGGTGGGTAATTGCTACTCTGGGCCTCGATAATAAAGTAACACAATGGGAGAGTGCCGGTCAAGGCTGGAGCTTAGACATGGTACTTTTCTCCTATCGCGGCCTAGAGCTGGATCCGTCTTTGATAATTCCTCTTCGAAGTGTATCTTGATACTTCGAAGGGGGTTCCATCCGCCCTAAAGGCAGATGTTAATCCCATTTATCATCCCCTCGACGCCTCAAACGAGAGGTCCTCATGGTCGTGTGGTAGTGGGTCCGAGAGCTTTTAGCTTATTTAGCTTTGGTACAAAGGATCCACCGCTAACGGGGTATCTTGTGGGTAGAGGACTGTGCCATGCAGCTCGTAGGGCCCTTACGACTACATGTGCATCAGCTCAGTGCCTACTGCTCGAGAACTTTTTTTTAATCATTATTTGGCATCAGAGCCTTGGCGTCAAGGACTTTAATTTCATTGCGTCAAGGCACTAGGGGGGATATGGCACTATGGCCCGATTGTTTATATGGTGTTAACGCCTTTTTAGGAGATTTGCCTTTTCTGATAGGATCTGGAGTTTGAGTCGAGATATAGTATATCGAAATATAAATTAATACTCTTTTAAAACATAATAATTCTAGCTGTTTTCCTTTATTTTATTCTTCTACTAAATGGTATTCGAGATACCTTTTTGGTTACATGCAAACTTTTTAACTAATGTGCTTTAAGATTTTTCCCACGACTGGAGTGTTCAGCCTTTGTCCTTCGAGATTGATTAAGCTGTAAGTGCCGTCTCCGAGCGCTTTTTCAATGACGTAGGGCCCGTCCCAAAATGGCTCTTCGCTGGATATTTCCTTTCCCTTACTGGACGAACTTACTGCATTTACCATTCCTTTTGTTGGCGTTTCTACATTGCCCATTATTACACATTGTTCTCTGTTTTCTAGGAGCAACTCTTTTCCCTTGTTGGCTGGGGTTATGAGTAAACTTGGGGTTGCGTCCGAGTTTTTTATTGTGGCATTAGCCATCCCTGATTCCACTTCTGCGATGAATTCCTTTATGCGTGACTCTGTTATTTTCGACTGCTTGTTTTGGCCTGCAGGATCGTGCTTCGAATTATCCCTCCGCTGGACGTCCATCTCATTGCATACACGTGCTTCGATAGGATCTCCCACCATTTCTGCAATTCCGAGCGGAGTAGGGAATCAGATTCTTCTGTGGTGGGTGCAAGCTACCCCCATTAGGTTGTGGAGCCAAGGTCTGCCTACAATTGCATTGTATGGAGAATCTATATCGACCACGCAGAATGAAGTTGGGAGTTGCATCTTTCCCACAAAGATTGTTAAAGACAATTCTCCTCTCGGCATTGAGGGCTTTCCATTGAATCAAAAAACGTTGTACGACGATGGGACAAGCGAAGCGTCCTTTCCAAATAGCTTATCATATGTCCTGCCGAAGAGTATGTCGACAGAGCTACCAGGGTCTACCAGTATTCTCGGCATTGCTAACTCTTCGATATGCAGAGTTATGACCAATGGGTCGTTGTGCAATCTTCCTCCGTCCGGGATGTCCAATGCTGAAAAGTATACTGATTGCTTTTGCCAATCCTCGAGATGCGCTTTTGTTGCCATGCTCATTATCTCCTTTCCTTCGAAGTCTCTCTTGTGGATTCTACCAGTTATGCAGTTTCTGGATCTTTGCTCACTAACTTCTGCATGTACGATCGAATTGCAATCATTGTATCTCGAAATATTTCGATCAATTGTGATGACATACGCCTCGTGCTTTTTTTCTTCCTTTGGCTGTGGCTGATTTGGGGGTGGGTTCGGTAGTTCCAGAAGGTGGTTAAATTTCCCTTTTGTAATGAAGTAATAGATTTGATCCTGTGCAGTAACGCAGTTCTCAGTGGAATGCGTAGAAGTCCCTCGAATTTCTTGTGTGGTTTGGCTGGTTTTCCCCTACTCTTTGGGTATCTTATCTCGCCCGACTCGGACTGCTCGATTCTTCGAAGGGCTGCTTCGATGGAAACACACATCTTTGGCAGTTTTCTGTCATGAAATGGAGGAAATCCCGATCTAGTTGTACCGAACTTTCTGCTACCCTCGTATCCCCTCCTTGGGTTGTTTGCCTCGTAGCCTCCTCGGGAATCATTTCCTCTGCTGTCGTCGTATCTTCTATTATCGTTGTATCTTCCATCACCAAATTTTCCTTCGTTACCATATCTCCCATTGTCGTTCTGCCTTTCCCTTTTCGAATAATCGCCAATTGATTGCTTACGCCATGATCTCGTTCCTCCAATGATAGGTTATTTATCGAGTGCACATGCTTCGATATGGTTTCCTTGCCTAGGGCTGCTTGTTCCTTGATTTATTTCAACGTGATTCGCTCATTCTGATATTTCCGAAGATCTTGCAATGGTTCTACGTTCTTGGAGAAGAGCTTATCGTACAATGGATGATCCTTGTCGAGTGCATTTAAGTATGCTCTTACTTTGTCCTTTTCCGAAGCTCCGTTTCCAACCTCCACGCATTGCGCTGTCCACCTCTCAGTCAGGCTTTTGATGGATTCTTTAGGTTTTACCTTGAGACTGAAGAGTTTTTCTATGCCGGGTTTGGATGAGTTGTTGTAGAGGAAGTGTAGTATGAAGACTTTGGATAGTTCCTCGAAAGATGAAATTGAGTGTGCTGCCAGACTATCGTACCAAGCTAGAGCCTCACCCTTCAAGCTAGATGGGAAATACTTGCAAAGGACTTCGTCTCTGTCTGCCCAAGCTAGGAATAATCTTCGATACATTTTGACGTGGAGGGTCGCGTCTCCCGTGCCGTCGAATATCGAGTTAAAGACATGCATGGTACATTTTACTGGTATGGTCTTGCTTAACAATTCGGGGCTTAGTGGCGAGCGGTTGACTTCATTGATTGCTTGATTCAACTTCGCTTTATCAGTTGATTGTATTCTGCTGTCGAAGATCTCTGCGCGCATTGACTTGATTTGGTCCATCATGACTTTTTGTAGTGCAAAGCTCTCGGCATCCTTTCTTGCTTGGTCGTTTTCGTATATCAGCTGGATGATGTTGCCCCTTGGACGAATGCTTGGCTCGATGCGCCGGCTCGATATCTCCTTTCCATGCCCCCCTGGTCGCCTGGATGTCTCGATGCTGTTTATCGACACGTGTGAACTTTTGGAGTGGGAACTTTCATGGGGACGAGAGTGCCCTTCATTGCTTCGCTTGTAGTTCGAGGCTGACTTTTCGGCTGCTTTCTTATTTGCCTCGGCTAACAGTTTTTTGATCTTTCTTATTTTTCGATATTTCTTCATTAGTTTCCTGAATTGTGCATCCCTCGTCGTTTCTTCCTCGGTAGGCTGTTGTGCTTGGGTTACTTCATTTGGGATTTCGCCCTCCTCTTCATCATTTTCCTCTCCGACTCCTTGAATTTGTTGTAGCGGGAGCTCGTCTTCCTCTGGAAATCCTTCCCCATCAGGTCCCAGATCTTCTACTAATACTTCATCTTCGTTTACTTGCTCCCTGTGCTGGACTGTGCTTGCCGCTATTTCTGGTGATAATCCCTTACTAGCTCAAAACCTAGTGTTGTGCCTCGAAGAGCCTGTTCCTTGTTTTGATGAACCTACTCCTTGCCTCGACATCTGATTTGACTTCGAAGCCATGGCGATGGTGACCTTCAAAAAGTAAAAAACCCGTGAGGTCTAAGGCGGCTGGTGCAGTGTACTGTGCCTAACATGCATCCTAATGGTTGTAACCGATTCTGACATGCTAAATTTTAGGGGGGATTACTTGCGTACGATCCAATGGGATTTTGATTCTAAAATTTATTTTTATGATTATTCCTTCTAACCGTTTTTTTTTGTCTTGTCCAGATCTACCTTCCTAAAATGGGGGTTTTGTTCCTACCCGTTTTCGAATAAGGACACTGGGTCTAAAAGTTTCAAAACTGCTTTCTCAATATAAATTCGATAAAGAAACCCTAAAATATCCTTGAGCTATTTTCTAAAACAGGAATTGTGGACGAGATTCCAAGGGTATTTGTTGGAAATATAAGTATCGGATTCCGAGTGGAAAAACCCATTTTCCTCTAGATTTTATGAACACCTTTTTTTTTGTGAGAAAACCATTTTTGTGCTCTGGATTAGATCTCTGTTTTTCAAAGCTTAAATTCCCTGAAGTAACATCGACCTTATCGTACTGATGATTTGCTCAAAACCCTTGAGTATACTAAAGCTTAAGATCTTTAGACACCCAAGGTGGTGGAACTTATGATAATTATAGTAGTAAAAGAAAATCTTGAAAACCCTAGAAAAAAAATTTCTTGAAAAATTTGAAAATCACAAAAATCACAGGTAAACCTAAGTTGTTTTAATCAGTCCCTGTTTCTAGCGCCAAACTGTGTCGGTATAAAATCTGCATATAGACTTTATACCTAACAGCCATGAAACATTACGACCTACTACGATTAGAACCCTTTACACTATGCCTAGATGATTACGAGATTGAACAGTACATATATATCGAGAGGTGAATTTGATTGCAAATGAACAGGAGATTTATCTATAAACCATTAATGAAAATACTAGCTTTTAATATTACAATACATGGAAATTATGTCCCAAAGACCTTAGGAGATACTAACCTAATCCCTCTCACACGCCTTAGGCTACACAAAAATTCAAACCCTTACAATGGCTCTCGAGCCCTTCTTATATAGGCGGAGTCGAAGGTGGATTACAGCTAATAAGACAAACGACTCAATCGTGGTGGTGTCAGACTTTGTCGAGTAAGGCGGTTACTATTCGAGGTATCTTCGAGATTCCTTACTGTTCTCGACTCCTTTCTTTCGACATGTCCAACCCTTCGAAGCTTCCTCTTTTCTGTGGAGTATTCGACTTCTTGGCTGCTCCTTCGACATCTTCATAACTGTCGAGTCTTATTCCTCCGTTTTCAGCCTGAGGCTTATTTTCTTTTATCGAGAGTTGTGTCGAGCGTCCTTCGTAGCTTTTACCCCCTACACCGCCATTGACCAGATAAGGGTCAGTTCAGAAGTTATCCAAAAATAAAGA
>JAJJMA010182221.1:0-19504 GCA_023529015.1 Papaver nudicaule
AAGACTAAATAAGGAAAATAGAGACGTGTAGGGTTAGTGTCGTAACAAATTCATCCATCAAATAAAAATGGCAATAGAAATGGAGATGGAATTTGAAAAAGAACCTTCTTCATCTTCAAAAATCTACAGATTCCCACAATCAAAATACATTGACGCACTCCGTTGGATTCCATCTCCATCTTCAGCATTTGATAGATTCATCTCCTTAGCACTCCATGACCCAGACACTGATTCTTCTTCCATTGAAATTCACTCATTAACAAACCAAAACCCATCTCTCCAACTTGAATCATCATGGACTTCTTCTTCAAGAATCTCATCTCTTAAAGTTTCTCAAACTCCATCCAAAACCCTAATTGCTGCATCCACATACGATGGTTCGCTTAATTTGTTACTTACTAACCTGCTCAGCGCTGATATTGAATCTGAGAATTCGATTTCTGAAAAGGGTTTTCATATTGGACTTATTAATGGGATTGATTTGAATGGTGGATCTGAGTGTGTTACTGTTGGTGAAGATGGGAGGGTTAATTTGGTTAATGTTGGTGAATCTAGGTTGGATTATAAAAGGGTTTTTGATGGTCATGGGTTGGTATCGTATGCTGCTGTTAAATGGGCGTCACCTTATGAGTTTGCTACTGGTGGGTTGGGGTTTGGTCTTCAGTGGTGGGATCAGAGGAAACCTGGTGGTGCTGTTTCTCAGCTCAAGGGTGATTGGTAAGATTAAAATTTCATATTCATGGGGTTTTCAATTACAGCATGATGTTTTCTACATTTTCATGGAAATGTAAGCTAAAATCCATGAGCTGGAAGTCTAGAAGTGTAAAACTTGAGAAGTAAGACAGTTTCGCAGATATTGATGAATTGTATCCATATCTATAAACATTTATCACTTGTTTTAAAACTATTGAAACCCATTCGATTTCGTAGTTATTGTTTAGGCAACTTCGGTTCGATACACTAAGTGAGATCTTTAACCATTGTTCTTTAAGGTGTTACAAATAAACTTGAATTTTGGACAATACTACCTCTACTTTAGTACGTTAGTGCTGTGAAGTGTGAATGGAAGAATGTTAGCTAAACTTTCCATTTTTATGGAAACGTAAGCTAACATTCATGAGTGAGCAAGAAAAATACAGACCTCCAATGAAATGCAGAAGCACCAAAACCATGGATTAAGACAATAGGAGTTCCTTGTCCTTGTTCTACATAGTGTATTTGATGACCTATCCATTAATTTGCCTACACGCCTCATGTGTAACAAAAATTAGAGATTACTTTCACAATTCCTATAGAATAGATGAGGAGTATAGCTACCTTGAACAGGACTATCAGTAGCTAGAGAAGAACTAACAATTGATGTGCCTGCAACAATGATTCCTTTGACCCCGAAATCCTGTATAAGTGTTCCACACTTGCTTTCTTCAGAAAGAATTCAAACAAGTAGGAAGTCTAGAAGTATAAAACTTGAAGTAGACAGTTTTGCAGATATTGATGTGTTGTATCCTTAAATCTATAAACATTTATCACTTGTTTTGAAACTATTGAAACCCATTTGATTTTGTAGCTATTGTTTAGCAGCTTAGGTTGGATACGTTAGGTAAGATCTTTAACCATTGTTCTTTAAGGTGTTAGGATGAAAAGCAGGATATTCAAATACACTTGAATTTCGGACAATACTACCTCTACCTTTAGTACTTTAGTGCTGTGAAGTGTGAATGGAAGAATGTTAGCTAAACGTTTTTGTTACCTTTACTTTTCTTTTCTGAATGGAGTATGCAAACTTCTCGGACATAATAATGTAACATTTCACTGTATGTACGTGAAACTTATTGTTGAATGTACTCGTACTTATATAACTTTTGTGGCATTATTCGTTGCAGGGTTCATGGAAGTACATCTGGAATTGTGCACTCAATCGACATTCATCCTTCACGAAAGCATGTCTGTGTGGTAAGATGCCTTCTCCACCTCTCTTACTTCCTGGCAGTAAATTCATGAACTTGTTGCACAATAAATTCATAGGATGTGTGATGTGTCCATCAACTGTGCATAACACTGGGGCGTTTTACTGTATGACTTAGTGGGTGAAAAGAAAGAAGCACGGTTCTTCTTACCTATGGGTTTCTAAGTTCTAGATTCTGACCAGCTCATGCATGATGGATTTTTATTGTGACTAGGAATTGGCAACTTTTCTTAACAAGTTAGTTTATTAGTTTTCTTCATTTTCAGGCTGGAGGCTCATCAGGTACTATATTTGCATGGGACTTGCGGTGGCAACAACAGCCAATCTTTCTTTCAGGGGTAGGAGCACCGGATGAGGGAATGAATTCACTCTCTGAAAGTGAAATCTGGGAGGTGCAATACGATTCTTACATGCACTCTCAGAATGTTAGCAACTCTTCATCAACACGGGTTCTACCTGTCATGATGTGTTCAGAAGATGGGTTTCTTGCTTCAATTGAACAAGGTACATGTTGGATCTGTATCTGCATCCAGTATTTTCTTCAGACGAGGTTGAGCTGATGTAGATGGGTTTCTTGAGTATCCATTTGTATCACCACCGAGTGAATTCATGATTCGTTGACGTTGCAGGTGGAAAACAGATTGAGGTTTTGGGAGAGACTTGTTCAATCAACAGCTTTGACATCGACCTCCAAAACCCATCTGTAAGTAGTTTCTTCTTTTGGTGCTAAAGTTTTTTTTGTTGCATCCATATAAATGTGAAGTTGAACTGATGCAGAGTTTTTCAATGGGTGCAGGATGTAATTTGTAGTCTAGAATTGGAGTCTGTGGTATATGTATCTAGACCGTGACTCTCCAAAAGAAGAGGGATGTTATTCTGACCAATCTCAGTCGGTGTTATTTGGCGATACTCCAATGGGCTACATTTAAGAGAAGTTTTTTTTTGCATCCGGTGGTGTGTTTATCTGTCACTCTGATTTGCCAAAGAAAAAGCATTTTCTTGTGTGAATGTTTAAATAGTCGCGCTACGGTTCACTGTTAATGCAATAGTTTTACGTCGAAATGATGACGAGTTTGATGCACTTTATGTATCGTAGTTGTAGTGTCTCTTGTTGCATATGAAAGCGATTATAATTTTTTTGGAACTCAAAAGGGTTATATTGAAGAAAAAATGATTTTACAAGCCTAGGAACAATTCATACACTCTACTAAATGTGCAGAATTGTATCCCAACGAAACAAATTTTTTTGAGTAATACTATAACCCTTAAACAACTCACAAAACCACAAGGTGATAGTCTGTTTGATGAGTAAAGTGAGTTCATTCACTTCCACTGCTCTTCCCCCATACACTACTGTTTCACAAGTGCCAGATAACTGCATAAATGATCTTCCACTAAACTTCTTTTGCCTTTCCTGTCAGATTATTCAGTTTCCAGGCTTCAAAGTGTTGCCTGACAGTCATGTTAGCCACCCAATCAATCTGAATATACGAGTATTGACAGTTAACAGACAGATGATCCAGTCTACACCTCCTTTCCACATAACAAACGTAAGTCACTCTGCACTGGCACTCCTCTATGTGCTAACATACTCCTTATAGGCAAAGAATTGTGAAATATATCCCAAATGGTAACGCTTACTTTTGGTGGAATTCCCTTCTGCCATAAAAACTGCACGAAATCACTCTCCACCTCCTCTTCCAACTGAACTTCATAAGACCTCTTCATAGAAAAATCATCAAGAACTGTGACTGTGTCCTCATTCTCATTCAATCCATGTACAGGTCCCAACTCATTACGCAATAAATCCCACTCCACCTGCTCATTTAACCTCAATCTTCTAGTTGTTTGACACTGCAACCTACCTTCCACCACCATCTCATACACTGTAGCCTGTTTTTCACAAACCTTATATATTGCTGGATATCTCTTCATTAGTGGACCATTAGTTGTCCATTTATCCATCCAGAATCTCAAAGTCTTTCCATTATATAGCTGACATATAGTATGTTCGGTCAAAAACTCACAAGACTTTAGAATATTTTTCCATAAACTCTTACCTTGAGCACTGTCATTAGGTCATATACCCCTTATGGCATCCCGTAGCCATGTCCATTATGATGCCTTTCAACCTCAGTCATGATAGTGCATACAGATCACAAACACGAAGTGATGATGCAGACTGAACATCGAAGTACATGGCAGCTAAAAGTTGATCGATTGCTTCATAAGTGAGCCATGATCAGTTGAAAAAATAAGGAGACTCGTGAACATTTTCCAGGTCAAAGTCACCTCTATCCGGTAAGGGAGGAAATCTCAAAGTTGGGAATGATGTCTGGAAGCTCTCTAACAACTTGAAAAGAGAAAAACATAAGAATTATCAATGTTAGCCAAGACCAAATATATAGACAGTCGCACAACAACTTTATTATTTTGGTGTGTATGGAATGTGAGGACAAAATCCTGCAAGGCAGTGAGTGCTTACATTCTCAAGTATAGGCATATCGTAAAGCTCTACAAATTTTTCTCTCAAAATTAGGTTCATCTTGTCGACATCACATGCATGCGTCCAGAAGGAGTCATGAACCCCTGCCAATTGATATTATCACCAAGTTAGGTTTTCAGTACGGCAAAGCAACTAAGGAATAGGATACTATGCTAGAAAATTTAGCCTTGATTGTATAATAAAGAGACATCCCAAAAACTTTAATCCACAGGAGGAATGCTTGGGGGACTAAGCACAAATGCACAATGCTGACCCTCAACCTCCATGTGACGATAACCCAAGGGCTAATTCATTTCGGGGGATGACCTCTATGTGGAACATTTAGATCATACATGGTTAGCATTATATATAGCATCACTTTCTTATGCATCATTTTGTGGCACACACTACTTTTTACACACTGTACATCAAATGAACTTGAGATCCAAATTTCCAACTATGACACATGATGTTCAAGTTTTTCAAACATCATTTTGTGGCACACACTACTTTTTACACACTTTAAGTACATATAATGAATTTGAGATCCATATTTCAAACTATGATACATGATGTTCAAGTTTTCAGTCTGATTTGGCCGATGATATGGTCTGACACCTTATAAAAGAATTCACCACAAACCTGCAAAATGCAACCCTGCATCTCTGCAGGCAACAGCAGTCATCATCATGTGAGAACCATCGAGGGAATGCACAAAGTTCGGAGGAAAAGCGCTCTTCTGCTTCTTCACATCGACCTGGAAATTTTACAGCTGTATGATTATATGTAACCACTAATGACGGCATTAGGACTAAGACAAAAGTGCAAGTTGGATACAAAAATATTAGGATTTTGGAGCTTACATAGTCGCCCTCTCGCTGCAAAGCTAAAACCTGAAGGGAAGTTCTTATCTGCAATAGATATTTAACGAAAATCAGTATGCATCATTCTTTCCAACTAGTAGACTAGTAGAGGATTGTGGCAGCAATAATAACTAAGTGCATAAATCATAATTAAGATGAAAAGGTCGACAAGATCAAAAGAGTGGAAAAAGGATCTTAGAACATATACTTTCGAGGATTTTTTATTACTTAGTATCTACTTCTAGTCCTGAAAACTCACAAGATGTCTTTCAGGTTTGCGGTAAGGTTGCACAACTGGGAGCCCAAGAGGAGTAGTCCACCTCACAGGCTCATTTTCTGACGCGATTACCTGTCCAAGTTCCATAACGATTATAAGAACAACAAAATCACTCAAATCTTAGTTAGTTTAGCTGTACAAAAGCTCAGTAGTCAGAATGTACCTTTGCACAATCACCAAGCCAACCCATAATACTACGAGCAGCTTGGAACATCTCCCCAAGTGCAGTCATCGTCACCTATTCAATAAAATATTATTGAACGGTCAAGTGAAGTAGATTTTTGCAACAGGAACCAACATGTGTTGGTAGTTCTGACGGCTGCTATGATAAAAACAGTGCCGGTTTTATGCAGTGGTAAGGCTTTCTACTAACTTTCCATACGAAATACTCAGCTGAAAAGGATGATGGAATCCAAATCAATGCAATTAAAAGGTAATGAGCTGCTCAGCATCATGTTCAGCTGCATCTGGCTAAGTCATGACATGCAAACGTAGATCCATATAGGTATCCTATCGAGTGTGCCGAGTTTTGAACAACCCATCCAAACCTTCAGGGTAACCTATTGTCAAGCATGATTCTAATTTTTCTCATCTAGTACATGATATTTTTCATGATGAACAAATTATTTTGTTTATTCAGTTATTCTATAGTACTGTAAATGTGAACACAAAGAAAATATTTTATCTTCTCTCACATCGAAAATGTAAGCATACAAGTTTTATGACGTAACGGTAGCTTACTTTAGCTGCATAACAAGATGCACTGAACAATAATCGATCATCAGTAATGTTACCCCTCTCCATCAATCTCCTTTTAATCTGCTCACGTGCACCAACATAAGTTACGCCATACACTGAAGTCATCACAGTTTGTTTCACCAATTTCCGATCTACCTGAAAGCTACCAAGACATCAAGATCATAAGTCAAAAATATTTCCAGAATATTACTGTCTGTCCTACTCTAAAAGGGATTCAGGGAGGCAAAACTTTCCTAATCCCAGATGAGAAAACTGACCTGATCAATTAAGAGATTTGCTAGTCGAGCAGCTGAATGAATTGCCGGATCTTTGCTGCAGTCTCTTTTCATAATATCATGAACTCTGCAGTTTACAAAGGATATCTTAAAGGCTTCCATTTTGGTATAATAACCGAAGGATGTGACCAACTCTAACAAGATTAGCATGCCTATAAGTGACGGTTTATGAAATATACCCTAACGTAGCAGCTCAAAACTCTTACCTAGCAGCTATTTCTGAGTAAACATCTGCCGGCTTCTCTCCCGCTATTAAATTTACGGCTGCTGCCTCCAACTGAAACAAGAAAACGTGTAAGAGCCTAATCACACAGAGATATGTACTTTCTTGGTCAGACTTAGAACCAAACAAATCTTATTTTGTTTCATGTGTGATTATCATCTAAAACAGGATAGCAGATTCTTTTATACAGCACCATAAATAAGGGAAAAAGAGGTGGTGGAAACGGAATACATACACTGTCTCTCCCAAGGGCTGCATAGTGCTGCAAACCGTTGCATGATCCATCCTAAGAAAAAGCGGTTAGCTTTAATTAATTGAAGCGCAGAATTAGAGCAAAAACTTAAATAGAGCTTGGATCCCAAAAAGACCCAGACAGAAACTCAATAATGTTGGATCAAGGACATCTCAGACACACGGAAATGTAGAAGCTAAAGGACAGGAAAGGTTTTAGGAATGAATGGCTAAAAGACCCAGACAGATATTTAATAACTTTGGATTAAGGATATCCCAGACACAGAAATGTAGAAGCTGAGGGATACAAGAAGTTTGGGTGATTAAATAAACAAGATGGGACCCATATCAGTGTTCGAGCTTTCTGTTTTGTTGGCAAGTTCTAGCCCTAAGGTTGTGCACCTTTCCTATGTGATTATGTTGCCTTCCTCATCATACCTATGCAACTGTTCAGTGAGAAGGCAGCGATATTTTGAACAAGACTGATTATATTATTGCACTCACCTGATGAATTGGCAGGTGGGAGATGACAGTGTATGGTGACGAGCTCCTCATGGTGTCTGACAGGTTCATACATGCTGCTAAGCATTGGAAAGGATCTTCTGCACTTAACCACCAACGTTTTCCATCAATCGGCCTCTCTGCTGAATCTAATATATCATCCAAGTGATTATCCACAAATATTACACGCTCTTCATAGGGGAGCTTATCAACACCGCCTGCATATAGATTTGCCAAATGAATCTTCAGCCAGCGCAGACCAGCTTTCCCTAGTGGTCTGCCTTCAGCAAACTCCAAAACACCTCGACAAAGATCAGAACTAAGATGATTCAAATGTGAATGCATGGGGTACGCACGGCCACGAAAATCTAGATTGTGAGGATAGTAGAAGCCTTCCTCATCTTTCATTTTTCGAGCCACCTGTTTCATAATTGAATATCTCAGCATAGGAACCCATAAAATAGCTAAACAATAGAATTAAAGCTAAGAGAAATATAACAAAACCGCTCAACATAAGAAATCAAGTGCCAGAACACACTGTCTGACACTTCGGATCAGAGTCAAATACTGATTCCCAAGAACACAATGAAGCAAACATAAGAATAAGAAATCTTACAGAAAGCTTAAGTTCAATATCACATCTCTGAGCATGCCTCTCCCTATTACACTTTTTTACTTTACTCACGCTCCATTTCCACTTTTGGAGTTCGATCGCATCATCTGAGTGTGGTTCCTCTGGTATAAGCACCTAGAACACAATGAATCAAATATATTTAGTGTGAGAAGAACCCATGACCAACACGGTAGCAGAAAAAACTAATTAAGCTATTTTCTTCGTGTTTGAATTGTGATTACCCCTTGAAACTAGAAACTAGAAACCGGTTCAGTAAGTCTATTTGGCGTACGATGAATCCATGATCAACAACACAGTATCAACACCAATTAAGCAATTTCCTCTGCTCTAATTTGTTTTAATTATGCTTACACAGTGAAGCTAGTTAAGAAAGAAGCTTCCATGAAATGAACAATGCTCAACAAAATGTGCACAAAATCAAGCATACAGTTCTCTGAAAACAGTTCTGCTGGACTTTTTGTTTTATTTGATTTATTAAAATGTTAAGAGCTCGAGTCAGATTATCTATAAGTTCCATATAATAGGTTAGCTTTTAGCCCTACAGATTTATTGAAATCATCAAGCTGTTAAAGAGCTCACATCTTCACGATCAACCAGTCCAGCTACTTTACCACCTCTGGCCCAGACAGCCTCTATGACCTCAAGAACTCTCTTATTCACCCTCCATTTTGTTCTTCCCAGTGTATCCAAGGCCTGAAGAAAAGCAAATGAGGGAATTTTTATCTATAGTCTAGCAACTTCTAGAAAAACAAAGTAAGCAATAAAATAGTTTCTTTCCGAGAACTCCAAAACTATATCATATTGTACATAATTACGAAAACAAAAAAGATTACTATTCCTTATGGCATGCCATGTTAACATAATACAGCCTTGCAGCCTTCGGTAAAAAACAAAACATAATCTTCACGTTCTAATCTGCTTAGAGATCTGACTAGAAATTTCAAAGTAAAAACTTTCGGTCTCAAATTTGAGTGTCTCAAACAGTATCATTTTCTATAGAGTTAAGCCTTTAAAAGGGGCATAATCAGACCTATCTGTTGTCAATTTTAACATGTGGTGTTTTACCTCGAACACTCTCTGCATCTGTTTTCGAGGAACACTCTTAACTGCTTCCTGTTGCTGCCTTGCGCCATGTGTACGCATTACATAAGAAGGTAAAAACAAGTGTCCACCTGTTTGATACCTGAAAACTGAAAGAATATTATATAATTTACAACTAGGAGGCCACTTGAGATGATTGATTAGCATTGCAGGCAAGAAATATTGAAACAAAAGATCTGGATCCTTGTACCCTTTCCACTTCTTTGGCGGTATCAACATTGGCATGTATGACATCTCCATGTGCCTAGCCTGCAGTTAAACGTGATTTTAATGATTAGTCAGCGAAGAACATGACCTTTTGATTACAGTTGGATAATTGGATTTTGCAAGAAGTCATTTATGTACGGCCGTTTAGCTCATACATGAACCGACTAGGAATCATGTATTACTTTTTACTAACATATCTAAAAATTGATTTTTTTTTTTTTTTTTTTTTTTTTTTGTTTTTGTAGTAGCATTTGTAAATTACACTCATTAATAACATGTGCAGACATCCACCACAAGTAACAGATCAAATAAGAGATGAACACCATATCTTCACTTACAGTTCCATCAAGCCCTTTGTGGACTAGTTCATCACACTCTATAACCCCATATCTTTTCCCACATGCATGCCTGCAAGCCAGAAAAGCATTTCAGATTTCATAACCAATGCTTTGAGAAATATATTTTATAAGCATCTCATATCAGATCCATTTTCCCCCGTCAAAACATCATGCTTAAACATAGTAATACAAGGTAAAAACGAGACAAACAGATAGACATTTCCTGTGTGTTAGTGCACACAGAATTTAAAAAGATCATGCATCGGAGGAACAAAAGGAATATATTAAATTGTTAATGTACGGGTTATCTGTTATCATGAGTAAGTCAAAATTATGGAAAATTATCAACCGGGAACTGCTTGCTGACACAAGAATTAGAGGCCTACCCTGATCCCTTCCTGATAGTTTTAAGAGTGTGCCTAAATGCAGGTCGAATATCCGGTGGACTGTCTGCTAACTGGTTGATTGGAGGATGAACAAAGGCCGTCTCTGTTAATAATTCTAGGAGACGACTTCCCAGCTGCAAATAAATCAATTTTTTCATTTTAGAATAAAAAATTGAATGAAAACTTAAGATTGCTTAAAAGACAAGTTACAAATACGAGAATTAGAAAGGGAGCAGACAGATATCACCAACCTTAGCCTGGGCATCTCGGCCCCAAGATGTACGTTCTTCATTTGTTACCAACTTCTGAACCTCTATGACTTTTTGCTTTTTAATCAAATTATTAACACGTTTCCTCAAAATGGCCTGCTCTTTAATCAAAGCCTCATCTTTATCGACTTCATTCTTCCTTCCCCTTCTGTAGTTCTTAGAGTTCTCCAAGAAAGTGTGAATCCTCACCTGAGACAGAGAAGAGCTAGAAAGTGTCATTTTGGTATTTTGATAAGTAGAACCTCAGGTATGAAGAGCAATTTCCTTGGGGTACTTAGAAAACTAGATGACATGGTGTTTATCCAAATCAGGTTGTAAGAACAGCTTCCATGGATGGTTGACTTCATTACAGCTTCTAAATGAAGTGCTTCCCTTATGTGTATAAGGCACTTTAAGGAAGCAGCCTCTTGCCCTGCTAAACATATCTGAGGACTTCTAAACATGCAAATCAGTTTCACTTCATAAACACTATCACAGTTATTCTTTTGTACTTTAAAAGAACACTATCATACGGACAATCAGTTGGACTGTGTAATTAACCATTAAAAGGCAATACCATGTTAAGCTTGGGTAACTATCCAACTTAATCTATATAAGCCCCGTCCCACCGTCTAATTTGTCTATAACAGAGTAAAAATCACAAAGGCGCAAACAAAGGAAATGAAAACCCTAGAAATTACCTCTTGTTCAACAGCCTCACCAATGTGAACAGCAGCTTGAACAACTCTAACACAACCATCTTCATGTCCAGTCATTAACAATCCCATCATCTTATGCATAACAATAACAGCCATTTTATCAGCAGGTAATAAACCAATTTGAGTTGCATAAGCAGATTTCTGCTTCTTAGTCTCTTGCAAAACTTGGTCTTTAGCAATTGCATCTCTCAATGACTCAAACCAACCAAGAAATAATGATTTCACATAAGGCAAATTAGGTGCTAATTTCTTCTCTAACATTTCTCTTTGTAAATCTCTGTACTCTTGTGCCATTTTCTCCCATGCTTCAGTTTCCATCTTAATCTGTCTCCTTCTCAAAGAATCATATTTCCTTTTCTTAGCTACTCTGTCATCAGAATCAACATCTTGTTTTTTCTTGAGATTAGGGTTTGCTAAAATGCTCATCCAAGGTGGTTCTTCATAGAAAACTCTGGAAATTGATTCTTCAAAATCTGTAAGAAGATTCTTGCTGCTGCTACTGTTGTTGTTGATAGAAACAGATAAGGTTGGAAGTTGAAGTGAATGCAATTGAGAAGAAATGGAATTGTTTGAGTTCTGATAATTGAAGATAGAATTGAAGGGTGAATATTTGATGAATTTGACTGATTTTTTTTGTGCTCTTCCTCCTCCTCCTCTTCTCCATGATTGGTGTATCCGAATTGGAGAAGAAGAAGGGAGATAAGGAAGTGTTAAAGCCAGTGCTGAAATAGGGTTTAGAGTAGAAAAAGAGAGTGTTGCAGAGGAGAAATGGTAGAAGTAGACTAGTAGTTGAATGGTGAGGAAACAACCCCCTCCTTAAACCCTTGTCGTTGGCACGGAAATCGACTACGTGAGTCAACCAGGATCCATATACAAGCCGAGTTATGTGAAGTAGAATCGTGAGTTGGATCCCACGGGTTGTACCGACTGACACAAGCCCGTGGGACCTACTGACCCGCCTAGGCTGTAGTGTACCCACTGTTTCCAGGGATGGTCATCCGTGGATTCTACGGGGTTGTCTCACAGTGAGTGTATTATAGTAGTTGTTATTCCATGAACTGTGTCTCATAGGCGTAGGTTAGTCTTATGGTGGTTGAATTCAAGATTGAACCTTCAAAGACCGTGGTCAGTTTGGTTGATTCAACTTTTTTCTTCAACAATTGAATGTGAATGTGAAGTTGAAAAAATATAGAGTTCCTAATAAAAGGGCGCATATATATTCACATTTCCATAATACCTCAATTAAAACATACCCATAATCAGGCGCCGGCTCTCCTCTCTCCTTCCGATTTTCCCGCTTAGGCGATTTTTCAAAACTCCATTCTCAAACCTCTGTTCTTGATCCAACCATGTTTTAGATCTTCAAATCAACTGTCAAGCACATCATACTAGACTAAGCATGATCTCCTGATAGCCTACAACTCTGTCGTTACAACTCAGGGATGTTCAATCATCTATGCACTCACTACATCGTTCAAGCAATACATGACATGATTAGCACATCATAAACAAGTCCATTCCTCATCTGTTCTTCATCATCTACATTGAGATTACTCAGCTTGATGTTGTTTTCAAATTAAATTCATAGCATTTAGATCATTGCATCTCATTTTCATTTCAAAAATCTGTTTTCATCTGTAACTTTTACTTAGTCTTATTTAATTATTTTTGAATATGATCTGCTAATAATCTTTCTTCTCCTGGTTATGTAAACAGATTGTTCAGTCTTATAATGGCTTTGGTCCATCATCCATTTGTGGTTATAGCTTTGGCTTTTACAGGTACAATGCTTTTGGAAGCAATGTTGCCGTGGAATATCATCATCTTCAGGTTTTCCAATTTCAAAAATCTAGTCTCAACCCTCAGTTTCAGATCCAGTTCTTGGTGGTACAACAAGAAATTTCAAAAAAGTCGTGATTTTCGCACTGACTTACTATGGAAAAGAAGTTATAGTCATAAACTGATTCCGACCTTTATGCTATACCTTTCCCTATTTACTCACTATCACAGCTGTTATAGCTTGGAAATAGGCAACAGAATAATCCACACCCCGGGGAATATGCATTGGTGCATATACGATAGATTTTCCTTAATGAGAGAATCCAAAATCTTCACTATAAACCCTAAAGAATTAAGCTCTCCAAACCTTCAAAACCTTCACCACAACATTCAAGCCGAAAATCCAAAACCCCCATCCAACATGTCAGCCAACAGTAGCAAAGATCAATCCAAGAATCAGGAGTTGCCTATGGTGGAGATCACCACTAAGCTCAAGGAAGCTAACATTGATTCAGATGGAGGTGAAGATAACTCTGAGATTATGCTCATCGGAAAAGTGATGATTGAAGGAAGGATGTCAGTCAAGGCGGTTGAAGACTCAATCAAATATACTTGGCCCTTTATACCGGAAGAGGAAGCTGTTCAAATCATGGAAGTGGAAAGAAACATCATGATTTTCACTTTCAAAGAATGGACGCATCTGGACAAAGTTTGGGAAGAAAGACCATGGAGTGTCAATGGACACATGCTAGTTGTGCAGGATTACAATCCAACAATGATATACCAAGAACTGGAATGGGATAAGCATTGTTTCTGGATTCAAATCAAACTCATGCTACCTGAGCATATGAACCAGAAAGTGGTTGAAGAAATAGGAGAAACGATGGGTGAGGTCATAGCTGTACACCCATCAGAAGGTCTACCAGAGACAGGAGAGTATTTCAAGGTTTGTGTGTTACTAAGTCTTGCTGCACCACTAAGAAGGGGAATTCTTGTCCCAACTGCAGCCGGTATCACTCGTTGGTTGAAGTTCTTTTATGAAAAACAGGCGCATAAAGTCTGTCCTCATTGCTATGTGATCATCCACAATCGTCATAGGTGCAAGGATATGGCTATACATCTAAAAGAAATGCATGACAAACCTCTTTTGCTAAAGAACATGAGCTACACTAAGAAGGTTACTCAAAGGCCTGCAAGAAGCATTATACCCTCTACAAAGCAATCATCAAGGAAGAGTGGCAAAGCCCCTGCTTTCATCCCACCTAAGGACGGAATGGCCATTGAAGGTTTATCAATGACTAGCAGCACAGTCATGACTATAGAAGAAGGAAAGAAGGAAGATAATTCACAGACAAGATCAGTTAAAAGGCTTAGGACCTCCAACGCCCCTATATCAACCTACAACTACTCAGAAAGCCCAAGTGATCTGCAAGATGATGATATTCTCATGGCAACAACACCTGATCAGGTAACCACGGAGAATGGAAATCAATTGGTTGGAATGACTGGACAATCTGGAGGCATAACACAGGAGTTGAAGGTATTTTTCAAAACTCATTTTAACCCTTTAAATCATTATTTCATCCATAGCATAACTGCATTTATTTTCATTGCTCTTTTTACAAGAACATTAATTATCAGTTCCTCAATCATTACCTGTAGTACTTCATTAATAGTGTTTTTCAGTTCATGCATTCAATTTATTGAATTCCTGCACGCATTTACTGCTATCATATTCAATTCTGCACGTAGTATAGCTCATTTAATTCACCAATCATTTAGCAAACAAAGTAGTACAACCTTAAGTAGACAATCATACTCTTATTACCCAAAAACACTCAAGCTGGTTTCATTGGTGATCCAACTGAGTTCATTAGTCCATAGATATTCTACTGCTGAACAAGTCACAGCTGGTATCATTTGTGATCCAGTAAATCTAAACATGAAGGTGTTATCTTGGAATGTTCAAGGGTTCCGGACACAAGCCACTAGAGACCATTTAAGAGACTTAGTTAGAACCCAAGATCCAGATATAATCTTTTTATGTGAAACCAAACTGTCTAGTGATAAAGTTAGGCCACTACTCAAACCATACGGATTTCCTAACATTAATATTCTAGATTCAGTAGGTCTCTCTGGTGGTTTAGTTCTTATGTGGAAGTCAGGCTTTAGTTGTGAAATAGTAAGCAGTGAAAATAACATGATTCATGCATTAGTTCAGGCTGATCCTAGTAAACCAGAATGGTTGCTTAGTTGTGTATATGGCTACCAAAACAACCAAAAGAAGAGACAACAATGGGAATTCATACGAGAGCTCGGACAGAATATTACTCAGCCATGGGTCCTTATAGGTGACTTGAACATTCACCTACATGATCAAGCTAGCTCTTCTTCTTCTACTTCAAATGTTTCATTCATCAATGATGCTGGAATTCAAGCAATGCTGTCAAACATAGGCCTTGAAGACATAGGATATTCTGGAAGGGATTTTACTTGGTCAAACAACAACACCGGTACAGGAGACAAGAAGTCCAGGATAGATATGGCTATGGTAAATGCGGAATGGTGCAACTTCTTCACATCATCAAAGCTGTTTCATCTCAATCAAATAGGCAGTGATCACTGCCCAATCCTTTTTGTAGCAGATTCAACACAAGTAAAGCTTTGGAAGCCGTTTAAATTCTTCTATACATGGTTGAATGATAAAACTTGTGCAGTCCAAATTGCGAGTGCATGGGCACAATCAGTGATTGGTTCACCGGCGTTCATTCTGGCTAAAAAGTTAGAGTTTACGAGAAAAGCTTTAATTCAGTGGAATAGAGATTACTTCGGTGACATAAACTTGAGAGTGGACGGTCTGCAGAATCGACTCAGTGAATTGCAACTTCTACCAGCATCGGATGCTAACTCAACAGAAATTCTTCAGGTGAATTCAGATATTCAGAAATGGCATAAAATTCAGTATGACTTTAACAAGCAGAAATCAAGAGATAACTTCAAAAATGATATGGATTACAATACAAAATATTTCCATACTCTTACAAATCGTAAGAAAATGAGAAATAATGTAGACAGCCTGAAGAGTAATGATGGGAATTGGGTGAATTCGAGAAATGATATAGCTGAACTTCTAACTATGCACTTCAAGAGCATTAGCACTACAACAAATGTTAGCATAGAAGACCAGCAGTACAAAGTCATTCCTAAACTAGTGTCAGAAGCTGAAAATGAGCTGTTACTTCAGATGCCAACAACTGATGAGATTGCATCAACGTTAAAGAGTATGGAGAATTGGTCAGCACCAGGTCCTGATGGCTTCTCTGCAGGTTTATACAAGACGCAATGGAGTACAGTCAAGGAAGAAGTATGTGCTATGGTGCAGCAATTTTTCAACTCCAAGTTCATGCCTAAATTAATCAACAAGACTTTCATCTCATTGATACCAAAGAAGAAAAAACCTATGCATCCAGTAGACTTTAGACCAATAGGTCTCTGCAACACAACCTATAAGATAATATCCAAGCTACTGGTAAGCAGAATGAAACCCCTCATGGCAAAAATTGTAGGACCTTATCAAGCGGCTTATGTTACTGGTAGGCTAATACAAGATAACACAATTATAGCTCAAGAAATTATCCACTCAATGAAGAAGAAGAATGGTGACACAGGGTGGTTAGCTCTTAAGCTCGATATGTCTAAGGCGTTTGACAGACTTGAATGGAGCTTCCTAATGAAGGTTCTGAAGAGTTTTGGTTTTTCAAATGAATGGTGTCAGATGATACATCAGTGTATAAGTACCACAAGATTGGCTGTTCTTCTCAATGGCTCACCATGTAAAGAATTTCAACCCACAAGAGGAATTCGGCAAGGCGATCCATTATCCCCATACTTATTCATTCTTGCAATGGAGTTCTTATCTAGAACTTTATGTGCATCACATGAAAACAAGTATATTGAAGGGTACTCTTTCTCAAGAGAAGCCCCAGCAATCAATCATCTGCTCTTTGCAGATGATTGTATGATTTTTACAAAAGCCAATGTGGAATCAGTTAATCATCTTAAACACATCATGAAGCAGTTTGGAGAACAGTCAGGGCAAGTTATCAACTATGACAAGTCTGCAATCCATTTCAGTGCAGGGGTATCTGTAAGCTTATGTGAAGAAATTAAAAGTTCTCTTGGTGTTGTGCACATGAACAATAAAAGAGAAATATCTTGGCTCTCCTTTGATCATTGGGAAAAACAAGACTGGAGCCTTTGAAGACATTAAAATCTCCTTTGAAAAGCGCTTCACAGATTGGCAATCAAAAACACTGAATCAAGGAGGGCGTACAACAATGGTCAAGCATGTACTCAATGTTATCCCATCATATCAAATGAGTACTTTTCAATTACCAAAAACACTATTGTCTGAACTTGAAAGTATGGAAAGAAGGTTTTGGTGGGGATATAAGTCAAGGAGGGGTGCATGTTTAATTTCCTGGCAGTCACTATGCAAGTCTAAAGATGTTGGAGGGTTAGCATTCAGAGAGCTAGAAGCACTTAACAAGGCTTTACTGATAAAAATAGCATAGAGGATAGCAACTCAACCAAATGAATTGTGGGTACGTATTCTGAAGGCCAAATATTATCCTAATGAAGAATTTATACACACAAGTATAGACAAAGAGGATTCTTCCTATGTGTGGCAAGGGATTGAAGTAGGACTCAATACTCTTAAGAAGAACTACATCAAGCTAGTGAATAATGGAAGAAGCACAAACATTTGGATGGACTGCTGGGTAATTGGCCATGATGGATTAGTCACTACAAGATGTACATTCTATCACCAACTACGATGGGTAAATGAGCTAATGTTGGATAACTCTAACAGATGGAATGTCAATCTAGTAAGAGCTATATTTTCGACTGATGTTGCAAACAAAATCCTAAACATGGCAGTTTGTCAGGAGGAAGAGGATGTAATCATTTGGAAACCAGCAAGAGACGGCAGATTCACAGTGAAAAGCGCTTACAAGGAAGTAACGAATGGGCAATATAACACACCTGCACCAAATGATCCAGTTCCAACAGAGATCTGGAAAGCACTCTGGAAATTTAAAGCTCCGCACCGAATCAAGATATTCATTTGGAAATGCCTGAGGGACATTGTTCAAACTAAAGCTCGACTGGCAAGAATCAAGAAGAACATCTGCACAACATGTACTATATGCAAAAATGGAGAAGAATCACTGCTACACCTGCTAATGGAGTGTGACCATGCGAGAGCTACTTGGGGAATTCTGAATGTTAACATTGGTCAAGTATATTCTAACACCGCTTCAGTTCAACAATGGATAATCTCTTGGTTTGCAAAGCTTGGACATCAAAGTTCAGAAATTCAGCAGCAATGGTGCAACACAATGATGGTGGGTTGTTGGATAATATGGAAACAAAGATGTGAGCATGTATACCAAGGAAAAAAGATCTGTCCTGGTTCAACAGCCGCTAGAGCTCAATACCATATAAGAAATCTCCAACTAGCTGGGGAATTTAGTGCCTCCAATTCAGCAAGTTTAAGAAGCAGTTTAATAACATGGATCCCGCCTGACGCAGGAACAACTAAACTTAATACTGATGCATCTTATGATATTGATACAGGTAAGTTGGGTGTAGGACTAATTTCTCGTAACTCTTTTGGCATTACAGGGTCAGCAAAAGGAGGATACTATGAAGGAATCCTAGACGCAGAGGAAGGAGAATGCTTGGGGATAAAAGATGCATTGGAATGGGCATTGAAGTTGCAACTGCAAAGTATCATCATTGAGGCAGACGCAGAAGTAGTGGTGAAGTCCATCAATGCAAATTTTCCCCTAGTGAGATGGGAGAACAGGAAGCATATTCGCAACATTCAATTTTTAATTCAGTCTTTTAAGTATTGCGCCATTTCTCATGTCAAAAGAGAAGGCAATAGTGTTGCTGATGAGATAGCAAAACGCTGCCGCAATAAGGCATTTAGCTTTGAACAATTAGATAGTATTGATCCTTGGATTATAGAACTGGCAGACTAGGATTATTGCTGTAATAATTCAACTTAAATTCTAATAAAATGCTTCTGTTATAAAAAAAAAAAAATATATTCACATTTCGCCCAAAAGAAAAGGCGCAAATAAATGTGAAGCATCGGAAATTTTTTATGCATTAATTTGGCTAATTGGGTGGGGCTGTGTTTTTGTTTGCGTCAAATCAGTTGGTGCAACTAACTTAATTCAAGTGAAAACCATAATACTTACAGGGTATTTGTTTTTCTTCTTGTTTCTGTCTCGTCTGAATCTGACTCATCTGAATCTGACTGAAATTACCTAATTCATCTGGATCTGACTCAATATGTTTTTTTTTAATCAGATTTGACTCAACTGATTCAATATTTTTTGTCGCTTTTCGAATCAGTGGTGTTTTTATAACTGACTCAAATGGATCCGAGTTAGAGGTTAGGTCTAAGTCAATGGCCGAGTCAGATCTGACTCGAAATA
>JAJJMA010182228.1:491-11633 GCA_023529015.1 Papaver nudicaule
TATGTCGTTCTACCACATTCGAAGCTCGAATCGGCACCTGAGCTCCATATTTATCAGTTTCCATGATAGATTCTGATAAATTTGAGGTTAGAAGTCACTCAGAGCTTCGATCTTGATAGTTCGTATGTCGTTCTACCACATTCGAAGCTCGAATCGACACCTGAGCTCCATATTTATCAATTTCCATGATGGATTCTGATAAATTTGAGGTTAGAAGTCACTCAGAGCTTCGATCTTGATAGTTCGTATATCGTTCTACCACATTCGAAGCTCGAATCGACACCTGATATGCATTTTTATCAGTTTCCATATTTGTTAAGTGCACTTTATTTTCCACTTATGAATAGTGCAATATATTTCCCACTTATAAAATTGTTTAAGTGCACTTTATTTCCCACTTATTAAGTTGTTAAAGTGCACTTTATTTTTCACTTATGAATAGTGCAATTTATTTGCCACTTATAAAATTATTAAAGTGCACTTTATTTCCAACTTATTAAATTGTTAAAGTGCACTTTATTTTTCACTTATGAATAGTGCAATTTATTTGCCACTTATAAAATTATTAAAGTGCACTTTATTTCCCACTTATTAAATTGTTAAAGTGCACTTTATTTTACACTTATGAATAGTGCAATATATTTCCCACTTTTAAAATTGTTAAAGTGCACTTTATTTCCCACTTATCAAATTGTTAAAGTGCACTTTATTTTTCACTTATGAAATTTGAGGTTAGAAGTCACTCGGAGCTTCGATCTTGATAGTTCCTATGTCAATCTACCACATTCGAAGCTCGAATCGACACCTGAGCTCCATATTTATCAGTTTCCATGATGGATTCTGATAAATTTAAGGTTAGAAGTCACTCGGAGCTTCGAGATTGATAGTTCGTATGTCGTTCTACCACATTCGAAGCTCTAATCGATACCTGAACTCATATTTATCAGTTTCATGATGGATTCTGATAAATTTTAGGTTAGAAGTCACCCGGACCTTCGATCTTGATAGTTCGTATGTTGTTCTACCACATTCAAAGCTCGAATCGACACCTAAGCTCCATATTTACCATTTTCCATGATGGATTCTGGTAAATTTGAGGTTAGAAGTCACTCGGAGCTTCGATCTTGATAGTTCGTATGTCGTTCTACCACATTCGAAGCTCGAATCGACACCTGAGCTATATATTTTCCAGTTTCCATGACGGATTCTGATAAATTTGTGGTTATAAGTCACTCAGAGCTTCGAGATTGATAGTTTGTATGTCGTTCTACCACATTTAAAGCTCGAATCGACACCTGAACTCCATATTTATCAGTTTCCATGATGGATTCTGATAAATTTGAGGTTAAAACTCACTCGGAGCTTCGATCTTGATAGTTCGTATGTCGTTCTACCACATTTGAAGTTCGAATCAACACCTGAGATGCATATTCACTAGCTTCATGATGGATTCTGCTAAATTAGAGGTTAGAACTCACTCGAACCTTCGAGGTTGATAGTTCGTATGTCGTTCTACCACATTTGAAGCTCGAATCAACACCTGAGCTCCTTATTTCCAGTTTCTATTATGGATTCTGCTAATCAACACAAATTAAGGGTGTTTTGTCACACTATGGACCTAGCAAACACCAGAAATACGATGAATGTGTTGGAATATTTTCAACACCAGAACATAGGGGGTCCTGGGGGGCGTAGCCCCCCAGGCTGTGGTCGACCTGACAGGTCAGGTCGTGGGGGTCCAGGGGAGACCGCCCCTGGTGGGGGTCTAGGGGGCAACGCCCCCGAAGAATTTTTTAAATTAGGTTTTTTAATTGACGTTAAACCATCGACGTTGGATTGGGGCGTGAAAGCTTGATAGACCCCCACGACTCCATATTTATCAATTCCATGATGGATTCTGCTAAATTTGAGGTTAGAAGTCACTCGGAGCTTCGAGGTTTTTAGTTCGTAGGTCGTTTTAGCACAAAGAGAAGCACAAAAGAAACACAAAAGAAGCACAAAAACTTCCCAATCCGTATGACACAAAAGAGCATTTCTATACCGTCGATAAGAACTAATCTAACGGTCTGAAACCCCTGTTTGGAACAAAGTATCTGCATGGTTTTCTTTAAACCAATGAGATTCTTCTGATTTCAATCTTACGGTCATAAGTCATTGTCCACTGGATGGAGTTTTATCTCACCCAAACAGTCCCCTACCCAAATGCGAATTAACCCCTAAGTTCTATGTTGCCCTCATTTCTCTTTTCCCTTTCTCTCTTATTTTCTCCGCTCCCCACCGCACCCTTTCTGAGCCCTAAGTTCTAATCTCTCAAGATTTTTTCCCATCTTTTTTTTTTCTTTTGGTTCTCCATGATCGATGAATCTAATACCAGTAGTAGATGATGTTTAGAAGAAACTATAGCTTTAGTACCTAGAAATCAGAGGCTCAAAATCAAAGAAGAAACCCTAAGTCTGGTCATCCCTCTCTGTTGATTCTCGTTTACAGTAGCAAATGATCAGATCTACTAGTAGATCGTTTTCAATTAGTCGATCTGTTGATTTGTTTTCTTTAACGGAGAAAAGAAAAACAATTGTTCTTCGTAGGTGTTCTTTAGTTTAGACAAGTAGCAGATTGTTCTCCGACCTCTTTTCCTGTTATTGTTCAATTGTTCAAATCTGATCTTTGATTGTTAATATTTAGTTGTGGGTTTCAGTTTAGTCGATGATTTGTTTTTTATAAGAGTAAAAGATTTAAGAAGAATCAGAAGTTTTGGCTGATTGAGGTGATGTTTTGTAACTGTTGTCTCTAATTCTTGTGATTTCTAGTAATGAAATCTGTAAAAGAGTTTGATTTCTTGGTTTCTAATGAATAATTTTGCGAATAATTTTCCAGTTCTAGGGTATATTGGTTTTTGATTATAAAATTTGGGCTATGGTTGTTTTGGTTTATGATAATTTTGAGTTAATTGATTAATGGTTTTTTTTTTTTTTTTGTATTTAGGGGACTGGTTTTTCAATGACGGAAAGAGATCGACGGGTGGATGATGGGGTATTTGGTGTGCAGTTCAGAGATTCAATGACGGAAAGAGATCGACTCGGTCTACGTGGGACTATGTTTGTGATTACTAAAACGAAGAATCAAACAACAGCAATTAGAAGTCTTTTAGAACAACTGAAGGATCTAAACCTACTATTATACATAAATGAAGTATTGATATCCTTCATGGTACTTGGTTCAATAAGGTATAATTCTTGCACTTCAACTGTTTGTGAAATTGCTTTAATGGAATACATCAGTAATGTTCTGTTTTATAATAATTTTGATTGTTGTTTGATTTTTGTGTATGCAGGGGACTGCTTTTTCAATGACCACATCGTATATCAAAAATGCGTACTGTGCCAGTACATATTGACAAGCCAGACTGGGCAGAGGATGTGAGTTTTCACTTTGGGCTAGTTCTGGGTTTCTGTTTTGATATTTCCATATTACTTGTAAACTGTGAGAATTTAATGGTTTAACGGCTGATGATCCTTCTGTTTTCTTGTGCTCCAGGGATCTGAAAATGCATCATCAAGGAGGAAATAGAGGCTAGATTGTGGGTGGGAGCTGAACTTCATCAGACTAAAGAAAGACTTGCTCTTGTAGAAAAGCAATTAGCTCTGGTGCTTCAAACACAAGTAAAATAAGCTTTGATGCATTCATTCTGTGTACGTCATTTAGTAAGGGAATCTTGGACTATGTTTACTATGTATGGAGGAACTGCACCAACTTGTGATAGTACAAGTGCAAAGTCAAGCTCTGAAAGTGGGAGGATTTCACGCGTAGAAGCCCAACTTGCCATGTTCTTAATGAATCAAGTAAGTTGCATTACTCATAGGATTCAGTTTTACTAGGAAATATGATGTGATTCATTGTGAGTCTGATGCCAAAGCCATTTCTGCTGCGAATAAACCCACAGTAGGAAATATGATGTGATTCATTGTACGCTGCTCGATTATTTAGAAAATGTCCTGGCAAATGAACCAGTAGAAGTCGAGAGAGGTCAGCACATTGTTGAAGTTAAGCAACAGGTATTTTTAAATGTTCTCTTAACTCTTAGTTTGCACTGTCCATATTTTTTCATTTGAATGGAGGCTGAGAGAGTTGTGGTGATTGTACCTGCAGGGAATAGGTAAAGGTCTAGTTGTCTAAAAGCTTTTCTCAAGCATGTTCAGAAATGGGAATCCACTGGATTATGTCATGTGCATTGGAGATGACAGATCTGATGAAGACATGTTTGAAAGTATAATGAGTGCATCCTGTTGTCTACTTCTACCAGCGGTTCCAGAGATTTTTGCATGCACAGTGGGGCAAAAGCCAAGCAAGGCTAAATACTTCCTAGATGATAATGTTAATGCTGTGAAAATGTTTGATGGACTTGCTACTGCTTCTTCATGTCAAAGGTTGTTTCCTGAAACCGTATGAACGTGTCCTGCTTCTTCTTGTCTGATGCATTTTGAACTTTCCTTGCTGAAGTTTGGTGAGGAGATTTTGTTTGTGATGTCCCTCTACTTGGATTTGATTTTAGTTTTTATAGCTTCACTGGAAAGTTGAAAAGTTGGAAGCTGCAGCGTCATAGATGACAAATTGTTTTATGATTATAGTGGTGGTATAGTTAATAAATATGGACACTTGAGATATACTTAGTCAGAGATTGAATCGATCTGGCCGTGTCGTGATGGATATAGGGTAATTCTTAAAATTGATCTGCCCTTGTCGTGATGGATATAGGGTGATTCTTAAAATTGATCTTTAAGCACTATTGATTTGTATAGTCGCATTGTTTCTAATTATCTCTACTTTTATGTATTTACTACACAATGCAACATATATTAGTATAGGGTCAATGATTCTTTATCAATTTAGAATATTGACTTGGTTTTGACATGTATGTTCTTTGATTGCAGATGCTACAGGTTCTGAATTCACAAGTATTTTGAGATGGGTTTGCAGAATTTTGAGGAGTATCAGGTTTGCGCCATTTCTGTTGGGGTTCTGGGTGATATTTGCTGTACTTAGGATGACAAAGGCAGATCTTATGTTGCCACATGCTGGTCATCTCTTGCAATTTATTGAACTGGTGTTTACTGACAAGACAAGGTATGCTATACTCGTTCCTTCACTTCCAGTTTCTGTTTTAATTAGTCTCTGTTGGTCTGTTGTGTTTTGCAACTGTGGAGGAGTCCTAAAACATTTATATTTGGTCTTCTCTTTTCAGGGATGGTGTCTCTAAAGTTGCTGTAGCAGTGTTGGGTGATCTAGCTGATACTCTTAGTCCAAAGTTGAAGGTACTGTTCAAGGACAGTCTTTTATGGTGAATTTTTAGGAGAGTGCAAGGAGTCAGAAGATGACCAGCTGAAGGAAACAGCAACTTAGACACAAGGAATGATAGGACATGCGCTACAGGTATCTTAATTTTGTGCCTCTGTAAAGGAGTTCAATTGGACTCCTCACAAGAGTTTCATGCAACAAAGTCATCTACTTTTTTAGCAGAGGGGTAAAGGAACACAATTGGGAAGTTAGAAGTTAAAGATTTATATATCTTGGTCTGTGTTGAACTTTAGTAGTGTGCAAGTTCTTTTTGGATTTGCTTCTAAGTTCTTTTTGGATTTGCTTCTAAGTTGTACATATGCTTTTTAGCATTGAGAACCCTCTTGTAAATTATCTTCAATACTAATTACTAATTAATAAATGTGATTAAATTTGAATCACAATTTATCAGAAGTGCATTTTCTATATTTTTTTTCCTAATCAATATTTGGACACAACTTTTGAGATAAGTTGTGAAACAAAGTCTCACAACTCAATTGAGAGTTGTTCGAAATAAGTCTACAACCCTAATAGATGTAGTGAAAGAAGTATTCCCAATACAAGTTTGAGTTGTCAAAGATCAGATGACAACTGCTCTTGCAGTTGTGTAAGAAAGTCCTACAACTAGAACAATGGTTGAGAAATGGTGTATTCCCAACTAGTGTGGGAGTTGTGAAACAAATTATTACAACCAGCACCCAAGTTGTCAAATAGGATCAGACAACCTATCATGGTGTAGTGAAATTTCCATCTACTACTCCAGTAAATGTAGTGAAAGAGCTCACTCACAACTATTGGTAGAGTTGTGTGAGACACTACCCAATAATTTGGATTGGGTTTCACAACTGAGTCAATGGTGGTACAAAATGAAATGACAACTATGTTGACAACTCATAGTGAAGAGTTGTGTAGAATTGAGGACCTTCTACATCCCCCCCCTTGTGCAACCCACTGGCTGGAGTTGTTGTATAGTGGACGACAACTGTTTTCAGGGGTTGTCGATTACTATTTTTCCCGTAGTGAGAAGAAGGGTTTTGAACTTTAGGAATTACAGTGATGAAAGTATGATTAATAGACTTTAAAATGTGTTTGGATCTAAAAAAGTCTTGAACTGTGTTCACCAAGTCCTGACCAACTGTATCCCAATTACTTTTAAAAATACCTGGAGGATAACCATCTGGACCTGGTGAACCCCATTGATTCATACTGTTTAGCGTTTTTCTGATTTCATCTAAATCAGGGATTTTCATTAACATATTATTGTCTTCCTCAGTAATACAGTCGAAACTCTTTAAATTAATAGCCCTGGGACCGGAGAAATTTATTAATTTAGAGAGATTATTAATTTAACGAGTTAAATTTTAGCTTGTCCAAGCCTAGTTGGGATCACCGAATTCTATTATTTTAGAGAGATTATTAACTTAGCAAGTATTAATTTAAAGAGTTTCTACTGTACATGGTTCTATTATGTCGCTAATAATGTTATCATGATAAGAACCACTAGATTTTCCAATGTTTCTAAAATGGTTCAATAATAAATTATTTAACTGGTCCTTATCTTCAATCCACAATCCAGAAGCATCTCTAAGCGTATGAATGTGGATGATTCTTCTTCTATTAGAGGCACACTGATGAAAATAAGCAGTGTTAAGGTCATAATCTTTTAGAAACTTATCTTTAAAGAGGAGATTCCAATAATCTTTCTCCCTTTTATACCAAGTATCTAGAAGATTTTGAGTTTCTTTTATTTTCTGTATAGGAAGAAGATTCAACTTATGCAGCCTTTCTATTTCGTTATTTAGCATTTCAATATTGCTAAAAATATTTCCAAAAACTTCCTTGTTCCAGTCTTTTAAAACAAAACTGAGATCAACTAGGTTGGTCTCAAGACGAAAGGCACTAGAACCTCTACTAGAGTCATTCCAGTTATCTCTTACAAGAGGTAAAAAACCTTCATGATCTAGCCAAGTTCTAAGTACCTTAAAAGGTTTATGAGTGTTTTTAATTATTGGTATGGGAATTAATATAATTGGTGTGTGATCAGATCCAACTCTAACTAAGTGTTTAACGATAGCATTAGGGAAAATATTAGTCCAACTGGTTGAAGCTAACACTCTATCTATTCTTTCTTTAATATTTTCATTGCCCACTCTGTTATTAGACCAGGTGAAGGGAATTCCCTGAAATCTAAGGTCTATTAAACCTAGCCTATGAATGCTATCATGAATAAATTTAACTGCAGCTGAGGTCTCACTATTACCTCCCTGTTTATCCTGGATATGAAGAATAAAATTTAAGCCACCAATAATAATCCAAGGTTGATTATTATGTTGACAGAAATCACAAATCCATTCCCATTGCTCAATTTTCTGTTGAGCAGAATGGGCACCATACATACAAATAAGTTTCCATGAATTTTTATAATTATCTACTACATCAAAGAGAAACATGTTATTCTGGAAAGAAATGCAGTTCACAGAAACATTATAGTGCCATGCCATCAAAAAGCCTCCAGATTTACCTATTTTGGGAACTAGAAACCAATCATTGAACTTGAACCTTCTAGCGACTTTTTCCATCACATTTAGGTTGGCTTTAGTTTCTGATAGGAAGATCATATCAGGGTTTTGCTTACTTAACAAGTGACTGAGATGGTTTTGGGTGATTGGGGGGCCAATCCCTTGGACATTCCAAGAAAGAATTTTCATAACTAAATCTTGTGCGTAAACCAGATGGAAAACTAAGGCAGAAATCCTACCTAAACAGAGTTTAAAGAGAAATGAGATGTAAATGCTAAAAATAAGAAGAGACACTCCTAAAATAGACTTTGGAAAGAAACTGAGACTAAAAATAAAAGAAACAAATCGAAAAAACAGGAACAAGAGGAAAAAGTGACTCCAGAGATCAGTTATTTTATGGTTACAATTAAGACTAAAGAAATAGCATGCGAGGGAATGAATAATTGTAAATTCAGATGAAAAACCAAGATGAAAAATGGACTTTAAAATATGAGTATTGGGATTTGTAGAACTAACCTGGTTGGTTATATTCACTAGGATTCCAGCTTCCATTGCAGTTTCCGCTTCAGGCGTAACACTCTGACCAGCCATATTCTGATGCAACTCTGAACTAAAAGAATCCCCACTAATATTCATTTCCTTATCAAATTCTTTGTTCCCAATATAGACACAGACTGTAAACTTATGAAGAGCCATAGATATCTGACTACTAATGATTTCCAGACCACCATTATCCTCCACCTCCATATTTTGGCTATTTTTCCTTCTAAGACCACCCAAAACTACAATCAGATCACCATCAAAAACTTCTTTAGCCACTGGAAACTTTTGTGGAAATTGATCTAACTCGACCTTTTCAACTGGACTAACAATGCTCAATTTTTTTATTGACAAAGTTTTCACTTCCTTTGTCCCAACAGCCAATACATTTTTTCTAGCAACCAAGGCCCCACTATTTAATTGACCTTGCTTTTTCACCACAGCTACAACTGCATGTATCTCTAGTTCATTCTTTTGCACTTGATGATGAAACCCATGTACATGTGGAGGAAATGCTTCATGCGGAGTAAAAATAATCCCCCGATATATATTAACAGTATATGTAACTTGATGGGTGTGCCAAATGAAGAACAGGCACATATATATTGGTATAATAAGGTGATGAAATAGACAAAATTTGTACTGAATTTGCATAATTTGTCTAATCAGGACAATAACCATGGCTAAATTAACACATATATGAAGCTTGAAATGACTTATCTTCGATTTGTCGTTTAAAACTTGCCAACCTTGAATTATCCACAACACACTAATTTGCCCAGAAGGAAAAGATATAGCTGAGAATAAAGAGTTGCCTTGAAAATTCGTCTCCCTGCTGACCGGAGAAAAACACGCCTGAAGCCTCTTCTGCAACTTCGGCAAAAACCCTAGCATCTACCAACCAGGTATAGGCGAGAAGGGATAAAACCTGTAAAAGGTATAAAAATTAAATTAAGCTAAAACAAAAATCGATAATAAAACAATCAGGAAATCAGAAACAGATTACTAGTAGAAATTGGGAATAACATGATAAATTTTAATAGTTCATAACATAGGAAAATCAAAATCACAGGGTAAACACAATCAAAGGCGATCGAGAAATCGGAGGTAGTGAGAGAAAGTTAGATGGAGAAAACAGAAAGTGATGAAATCATCACATCTACCAGAGGGATTTAGATAAAAATCGTATCAGGAGAAAGGTGGAGAGGAGCAGAAGACATGCAAAAGGGTGTAAAACTCAGTTCATGGCAGGATAGGAGTAGATCTGAGGAGAAAAGATCGAAGAAATTTCCGGCGGAAGAGAGAGAAGGAAGCGGCCCCCTCAAGAGAAGATCAAGAATTTTATTTCCGAATTAGGTATTTGGAAAAAGTTTTCATGCTCCTCGGCCAAAGCTTGGATTATTGTGCTATTTATGCCTCATAGATCACGGATTCTACCTTTGACACCATTTATGCTGTATCGGAGTGTATTAATCTCGTTGCCTGGTTTTATGGTTGTGGTTTTTTGGTTTAATTGGCATGATTGTAGTTGTACTACTCATATACTTTCTCTATTGGTGTAAGTAGGTGCACATAATCGGTAGCTCGAAAAAATATGATCATTTTTTTTGTGTATGGCCTAATGACATCGGGGAGTTTACGTGGGAAGGAAAAAGTATAATCAATAGAGCAAACATTTTTCAACAAAAAAAAAAATCCTGAAATCTTGTTAGGACCTTATTGGCCGCTAGCTTTTTATTTCGGATATTCCAGAATCACATTTCTTGTAGTAAAATCCGACGGCTATTGTTACCAATGATAACGTTAACATTTCGACATTTCGAAATTGACAGGAGCGGGAATTGAACATGACACAAGAGATCACCCACTGATAAATGGGGTTTATTTCCTCTATTTTGTTTTTGAAAGACGATCATAGTTACCAAAGTAGTCCATCGGAAAACTAAAATGTCAATCGGAGGAACCTATAGGATTCAACTTGGTGTTTCATGACATGGGTAAAAGAGATACCATTGGTGCACATTTTCGTTAACCATAAACTCTTGGCTAGGGTAACTTGAACAAATTAAGAGTCATTAGGAATTTGAAATGGGGTTTAGCAGCTGAACGTAACATTCTCAAAGTAGGTAATAATAGTTAAAACCTGATATTTTGGTGAATGGTTTTCACAATTTTATTTGATAGAAGATACCGTCTTTATATACGGTTTACAATGCCCTAAATAGGGTTTGATTTACATTAAAAGAGAATAACAAATATGCGATAATTAAGCCATAGAATATCTGTTATTGATGATCGAGATATGGCAGCTGTATAATTGACAGGATCAGCGACAATCAAGCCACTGATATTGGCTTGGCAGCTGTATCCTTAACATCCCTCCTCAAGTTGTACATGAGTTTCGAATGTTCAACTTGTCTTTCAGATGATGAAACGTCGGTGATGCTAGCCCTGTCGAATCTTCTTTCATCAAACTCTTCATAGTTGTAGTGTGAGATGGTCGAAATACCTCTTCAAGTGGTTGTTCTTTAGGAAGACTATATATGTAACTGTCTTCAAAGATCCATCTGATTTTTTTTTTTGTTTTGGATGAACATATGTCTTCTCAAGTTCCTGCCATTGAAAAGCTTCAAAGTTGTTGTTCTTTAGGAAGACTATATATGTAACTGTCTTCAAAGATTCATCTGTTTTTTTTTTTTTTTTGAACATATCTCTTCTCACCTCTTCAAGTGGTGATGTTGTTCTATACAAA